>PVIW01001748.1:218408-269190 GCA_004026585.1 Noctilio leporinus | reverse complement strand
CCCTTCTTTGCCTCTGCCTCCCCCCTCCCCCCAACCCCATTCCCCCTGACCACTGAAGGCCTATTCCTTGTACTCATATACTTGGTTCTGTTTTGCTTGTTGTTAGTTTCACTCATTATTGTCCCGCAATGGGTGAGATCATATGATATTTGTCCTTCACTGACTGGCTTATTTCACTAAGCATAATACTCTCCATTTCCATCCATGTTGTTGCAAAGGGTACAAGTTCCTTCTTTCTTTCTGCTATATAGAATTCCATTGTGTAAATGTACCAAACTTTTTTGATCCAATCTTCCACTGATGGGCACTTAGGCTGTTTCCAGCACTTGGCTATTGTAAATAGTGCCACTATGAACATAGGTATGCATAGGTTCTTATGATTTGGTGTTTCAGGATTCTTTGGGTATAGTCCAAATAATGCAATTGCTGGGTCAAAAGGCAGTTCCATTTTTAGTTTTTTTAGGAAACCCCAAACTGTTTTCCACAGTGGCTGCACCAGCCTGCATTCCCACCAACAGTGTATGAGGGTTCCCTTTGCCCCACATCCTCGCCAACACTTGTTGTTTGTTGATTTGCTGATGATTGCCATTTTGACAGGTGTGAGGTGGTATCTTAATGTAGTTTTAATTTGCATCTCTCTGATGACTAGTGATGTTGAGCATTCTTTCATATGCCTCTGGGCCCTTTGTATATCTTCCTCAGTGAGTTGTCTGTTCAGGTCCTTTGTCCATTTTTTAATAGAGCTGCCTGTCTCCCTGGTGTTGAGTCGCATTAGTTCTTTATATATTTTGGAGATCAGACCCTTGTCTGAGGTATCATTGGCAATTATGTTTTCCCATACAGTTGGTTCCTGAAGGGCCTTTTGTGTGAGTCTTGGTGTGCCATTAGTCCTTGCTGTTAGAAAGGTTGGGAAAATCATTTACCATATCAAAGTCTTGGCTTCTGCAGAAAAATGGTTGACATGGCAATAATATTTATTTTTCAGAGTTTTTTATGAGGATTAAATGATTGAACTTCTCTAACAGCACTTTGCAACTGTAATACACTGACAAATATGGGCCATTTTTGATAAGTGGTAATGTGGATAACATAAAACTATAAAGTACATATTATCTATAATCATCAATGCTGTTATGAACATTCATTTTCAGTTTCGAATTAAAGTTTTAAATATAGAGTTCTCTATGTGTTGAGTTTTTATAGAAACAGTGTCACTGAACTTAAGTAATACTTTATAATTTTATTTCCTCTGAATTTTCTGGCTTTGGATGACTTTATATATGAATCAATGTAGACTGAGAAACATTCTTCTATTAGACCTTCCCCCACAGGTGTAAGAAGCACTGTAGTCACCATTGGTTGGCCCATGTGTGGGAGAGTTAAGGCAACATTCAGTGAACTTCAGGCAACTAAGATAATGTTTAGTGAATTTCAGACAACTAAACAGTGTCATGTCTTTGTGCTTGTCTAAAATTAAATTTGAATTTCAATTCAGTGCTTTTGTGGTTTAGCAATAGCCAAATAAACTGTCATCAGTTTATTTAATGTTTAGTCTATGCTAGTGGGCTGAATTGAGTAAACACTCAAGATCCTCTCACAGGACAACTAAGTTCCCAGCTGTATTCTTTCTCCATTATTATTTCTTTAAAATACTGGCTAGCACAACTAACTTTCACTGTACTAATGAAGGCAGAGCTTAGGTGCAGATTACCAAACATCAACAAGATTAGATATGAAAAGCTACTTTAAGGTGCAGAGCAATAGAATTGAGAAGGAGCTTTCTTGGTCCTTTAAAAGGATCCTCAGTGAAATGACTCCTGAACACTAAAGAGGGCTGCTTTCTTGAATCTCTACCTGTCCTCACTATTTTGCTGATGGATCTGAACTTTACTCCTACTTTTTTAAAAAAGATTTTATGCATTATTTTCAGAGAGAAGGGCAGGCAGGAAGGAAGAAAGGGAGAGAAGCATCAATGTATGGTTGTCTTTCACTGCCTCCAGCTAAGGACTTGGCTGGAGACCTGGCTTGCAATCTGGTTATGTGCCCTGACTAGGGAATCGAACCAGCAACCTATGGTTTCACAGGCCAGTGCCAATCCACTGAGCCACACCAGCCAAGGTGATATTTCCATATTTATCACTGATGTCAACATTTGTCTCTTATGATTTTTGTGATTTGCTTATTCACATTCTGCCTGTACTTCATAACCACACTGGACCATTATATGACTGGCTTGTGGCTGGTGCTTCCTAGGAATGACCCCTGAGGACTTTTGGGGTTGCATTCTACTGTGTCCAGTATGTGACCAGGGAGCATAATAGCATTCAAGTTGGTTGTGCTGGCACCAGAAGATAAGGAAGCATTGCCAGTCTTTCTTGTTCCTTTGTAGATTTCTCTTGGGAGAAAACCTTGGATGACTAACAGATGTAAGAGAAGGTAATAATTGCCATTAGGACTTGTGCAAGACTTAGTGTCACTTATTTAGAGGGGACCAATATGCATGGTGGAACTCAGCCTCCATATATCCCTTTGGCACTTCCAGGTCCAATACTAGGTTCATTTCACTGCTCTTGACTTTGGATCTAGATTAACAGAAGGACCTGAGCTAACATGAATATTATTTTAGAATTTTTTAGATGTCATGCTTTTCATTCTTTAGATACAGGAGAAAATCAGAGTGAGAAGCAGTGGTCTGTGCAATTACATTGTCCACCCTCTTTATCTTCTTCCCTGCTCCCAAGCGCACGATGGGAATGGAAAACATTTCTCAAGTTGGTGAAAAACCAACTCAGGTGCTCCTCCCCACAAAATGCATGTATTTACATCTCTCTTAAACAAAGACACAGCTAATTTGGACTAGTATTTACTGAATCTATTTTATTTTAATAAATCCTACGTTCAAAGTGTACATAGGTAAGTAACTACTTCCTCTGACACCAAATCCAAGCATAACCATAGCAATAGCAATTTGATGCTCAGAATGATGTCTATGTGGGCACTCCAAGTACAAATAATGGAGAGGTAAAGTTCACATTCTGAGTGGTTGGTAAGTTATATACATCATCACATGCAGCACAGATAAGCAGCATTATTCTCAATCTTGACAGGTCTTCTTGCTGATGCCACAATGTACAAGCAGACTTATACCAGGGCCTCTTCTCTGCTCTTTATCTGGAATACTTTCCATCTAGCTATTTTTCTTCATAACATCCTCTCTCCCTGTTTTTGGGTTTCTGATAAAATGTTATGTCAGTAGATTAGCTGCTTCTAAGCACCCTACATAAAATGGCATCTTCTTATTATCACTGACTTTCTTTTTCCCTTGACTGAGCTTACTTTTTTTCTTGGCATAAAGTGCTACCTGACATACTATCCAGAAATTGGCTTATCTATTTTCCATGTATTCCTACTAGAATGTAATTCATTCTTTGCTGAATTGCGAGTCTAGAACATTGCTTTGTACATCATAGGCTCTGAGTTGAATGAATTTGTTGAATGAATGAATAAATGCAGCCTAGAGACATTATCTCTTAACTTCCCAAGACAAGAATTATCTATGGTGTAGCTCTAGGTTTGGCATATTCTTTAGAAGAAATTAGGAGAAGCCATAGTTACAACTCATTGAGAGCCTGTCATTTTTATGGCCATGTCATTTATCTTTATAAGAATACTGTGAGAGGAGTTTGTTCCCCAACTGAAAGATGAGTAAAAGGTAGTTCAGAAAGGTCTAACAACCTGGCCAGGGATACACAGCTTGTAAGAGGGGGAAACCATGACTCCAAACTATATCCTTATGACTTCAAAGCTAAGGTTTTGCTGTTTCATGAGGCTAGCTCTCAAAATTAAAGCAAGCATGGCAAGATGTTACATTTATTACTGAGTAATTATTGAGCAAAGATCAGTTTAATGATCACTAACTAAGTGCTAGCTTAGTTAATTAGCTAGCAAAGACCTGGCTTTAAATTCTAGTTCTGTCCCTGAAAAGAATAAAGCATGAAGTTATTTTTCTCTCTCTCTTTTTTTTTTTTAAATATTTTATTTATTATTTTCAGAGAGAGGGAAAAGGAGAGAGGCAGAGAGGGAGAAAGAGACATCAATGTATGGTTGCCTTTCACCTGTATCCAGCTACAGACCTGGTTGGAGATATGGCTTGCAACCTGGTTAAGTGCCCTGGCTGGGGAATCAAACCATTGACCTTTGGGTTTGCTGGCTGGTGCCTTAGCCACTGTGTCACCGGCCAGGGCCTTCTATCTCTTTTGAAGTTAACTTTAAGGCCCTGGCTGGTAGCACAGTGGCTAAGGCACCAGCCTGTGAACCCAAAGGTTGTTGGTTCGATTCCCAGCCAGGGCATGTAACCAGGTTGCAAGCCAGGTCTCCAGCCATGTCTTTAGCTAGAGGCAACTATACATTGATGTCTCTCTCCCTTTCTGCCCCTCTCCCTTTCTCCCTCTGCTGAAAATAATAAAATCTTTAAAATAAATAAAATTAAATTAACTTTATTTGGGTATAGTTAATATACAATAAAGCATAACCATTTTAAGTGTACAGTTTTAATGAGCTTTGGCAAATTTATATGCTATATAACCACCAGCACAATCAAGATAGAAAATATTTCTGTCAGCCCCTCAAAATTCCATTGTATCCTTTTATGGTCAAACCCTCACTTTCCCCCACCCCAAGCCCCAGAAAATTACTGATATGCTTTGGATTTCTATAGGCTATTTTGTATATTTTAGAAATTCATATTAATAGAATCAGGCAGTATGTACTATTTTGTACTGCTTCTTCTGCTCAGCGTAATGTTTTTGAAGTTCATCCATATTGTTGTGTGTACCAGTAATTTATTCTTTTTCATTGTTGAATGTGTTTCATTGAATGAATTTTTAAATCTATATTTCTATTGGTTGAAATTAGATTGTTTTCAGTCTGAGCTGTTATGAAAAAAAGCTGCTGTGAACATTTATGTGCAAGTCTTTGTGTGAACATAGTTTTCATGTGTCTTGGGTGAATACTAAGGAATGAAATTACTAGATTGTCCATGTAAACATGGTAAATCTATGTTGATTTTTATGTATAGCTGTCAAAATGTTTTCAAAAGTAGTTGTACCATAAGACATGTCTTACTGTTGGGTTTCTCATTTACAAAACAAAGGTGTTTAGCTAGATGATTTCTAAATTCTCTTTCAATGTTTTGAGATGACTGGACTAGCTGTGCTAAACTTCTGACCTTGCCTGTCTTGAAGTACTATTCTTCCTTTTCCTTTTGCATATCTTAATTTTATACATTTAGCTTGTTGTTACTATTAGTGTCAATAATGATGATAATGATAAGAGAAAGATATCTTTTTTGGAAAAATTATATGCTTCAGGCATAGTGCTAAGTGTTTTTCCTGAATTTTCTCATTTGATCCTCCCAATACCATTTGTAGTAGATGCTATTTTTATAATCTACCTTTGTGATAAAGGAACTGAAGTTCAGAAAAGTGAAGTAACTTCCCCAAGTAAACAGGCTATTAAACAGTGGAGCTGAAGAGCAAAATTGGGTCTTCCCTGATCACCTCTGAATGATTCATTTCCTGTCCAATGCTCTAATTTCATGATTCCTACATCTTTATCTTTTCCATGATCCTGAGGTTAGATCTGCCTGGCCATACTCTGGACCTCCACCTGCTCGATGCTGTTTATCAGTTTTTCTTCCACACCCTGCCATGACATCAGTGTTTAATGACCCAGCAACTTCCAGAAGACAACAGAAAAAGCAATTTAGAGAGTGAGGCAGGCTTAAGATCATCTTACTTATGTCAGCTCCATTAAGTTTTCATTAACAGTCAGAATGGGGTTTCTCGAATCAGCATAATGCCAGTAAGTATTGCTTTGAAAAAAAGAAATGCTTAGCTAATAAGATAGCTTGTCTACATTGTATCTGAATTGAGACAGCCCAGTCATTTCAAAGCATCATAGAGGTCAACACCAATTTTGCACTGGACAATTAGCATCCACCTTCTCATCAAGTGGCGAAATTACCATGTTAGCTCTTGCAGAAATCAGAACATATTATTGGCTCTTCATGCTTTAATTGCAATCATCATTAAGCATAACAAGAACTCAGATACTGAGTATTATCATTTAGATTAGCAAAGCATTATGTGAATATCCTAAGCATTCCCATTCGATTATTTTTCAGTATAGTTTTATGAGGTAAAAGCTAAGACTGTATCAATCTCATTCTTCACATGCCCATATAATGTCTGTGCTATGTTATGTGGCTGGTGAGTAAACAACTTTTCTCATCCACATTATTTATAGTGCTAACCAGCCAACACCATTAAACATATTTATTGACTTTAAAGAGCCCTGATGAGAATTCTGAAATAGCTTTTCCTGAACTGACCTCTGCTGTACTTTACATCTAGAGGCTTGAAGAGTTAACTCAAATCCCTGCTCCCCCACAAGCCTATTCAATTTTTATTCTTCTCATTCTTTGTTTTCTTAGATCATTCACAGCCATTCCTGACACTTTAAAAATTAATTATATGTTGTGTTTTATCACTTGTGTTTCATATGTAGAGAGGCATTGTGGCCTATAAGAGAAAAATATGAACACTGGCTTCAGATAAATACTGAATTTACCACTTAAAAACAATGTGACTCATGGCAAGTTCCATGTCCTCTGTAGTTCTTAATTTCCTCATCTTAAAAAGCAGATAGTAGTACTCATAAATTGTGGTAATAATAGCTGTGTCATAAGGTTCTCACAAGCAATACATGATATAATGTATGACAAGGAGCATGTAACAAATGCTAAACTAATTGTAGTCGATCATCCTTTATGCCCTATAGAGATTTTAAGTTCCCTGAGACAGAGCCATGTCTTAAAGGCCCCTGGGCATAGTGAATCCACTTATTCATTTAATAAACATTCATCTAACACCTACTAAGCACTAAGCAATGAACACAGTACTGTGAATACAGTCATGAACAAATCAGCCATACATTCCATGTGGACTTATGGTCTAGCAAAGAATGTAGACATTTAGAAAATAAAAATATAATTACATGTTTTCACAAACAGTTGGAATATGGAGGAATAAGGAGTTCTCCATGCTTTTAATAAAATCAAGGATGGAAAGCAATTTATTCCTAAATTCCTGATGGAGAATAGAAAAAGCATGTTTATTTATTTATTTTAAGATTTTTAACTTCAATTTTTATTTTTAGAGAGAGGAGAAGGGAGACAGAAAAGGAGGAAAAGAAATATCAATGTATGGTTGTCTCTTGCTTTCCTAACTGAGCATCTGGCCTGCAACCTAAGCATGTGTCCTGACTGGGAGTTGAACATGTGGCCCTTTGGTTCATAGACCAGCACTCAATCCACTGAGACATACCAGCCAGGACAAAAATAAGGCATATTTATGATGATGCCTCCTATCACTCTCTGACCCTAGAGGCATGACATAGGCAGAATCTAGATTCTCTCTCTCTCTCTCTCTCTCTCTCTCTCTTTTAATCAAGCATGTTACAATCATTATTGTTTCAAAGTATTCTATGGTAAGAAATGTCATTTTTAAGAGTTCATGTTTCAGAGTTTTTATAGGTTTTGGACTGATTGGCTGATATTGTCATTATTGTCTTTAATTATTATCACAAAGAACTAGAGTGTTTACCAAATGTTAAGCACTGTTTTAGGCACCTAAAATGACTTTCTTTTAAGAAATATAATTTAGATAAAGAATCGACACATTTGCATTTAATTAAAAAGATACACTGTAATGCAGAGAGAGTGTATTTTTAAAGTCTAAAAACAACTAAAATTACTAGATAAAATACAAAAATCTTTCATAAAAGCACCAAGATCTAACATGCAATAGTAAGGAATTAATTAAGAGCTAGAATTTAAAGAGGTGAGCAGATCACTGCTTTGGCCCTAAGGGCATTTGCCAATGTAGTTTAAATTAAGCTGTCAAAAACAGCTATGGGCTTACAGGGCTCAGTAGGAAAGAGAAAGGCAGGAAAAGTTCAGAACCTATACAAAGTTGCACAAATCCATAGTGAGTGGAATAGTGTCTGGTCCCTCTGCTAAGGCACCAGAGCTGGTCTACCCCACATGTGATGGTGGGCAGATGGGTTAGTAGCAGTAGTCAAATAAACTCAGTGACCTAGAATGCAGCAAGTTGAACATCAAAGTGCTCGCTGTGGGGAGAGGGAAGTCTAAGTGTGAAGCAGTGGGCTAGGCCAAGAGCCCAGACCAGAGGGTGCAGGTTCAGAATGGAGACTGGGAGGCAGAATGTAGATATTTAAATTAGGGTTTGAGCAGCTAGATCTTTTAAGGCCAGTAGGTCAAGCTTAGGCTGAATATATCATATAAAATCAATAACAATAAAAAAGATTGTTCAACATATGGGGCTTGTATCATTAGAAATGTCTGATGAAAAATTAAATTTCAGTCCTCACTTTATCTCCCTCCCTCAATTTCAGTTCTACTAAAGAGTTAAATGTAAGTTGCGGAGCTGTCACCACAAAAGAAAAGAAACCTCAAGTAAACATATGTTGCCATATATTTCTAAATGGAAAACGTTCTATATTTTAAAAGCAATGGTAAATACCAAAAGGAAAACATTAACAGAATCCATTCTGTCAAAAAATTCTTATGTTGAAAAGCAAAAGAAGAAAAACATGTTAGGAATGTATTTGTAGTAAATGAGGAAAGGATCAATAATACACAAATAAAGTAAATATGAATTAAAATGTTAAGATTACAATAAAGAGTAAATATGAAGAGATGTTTATAAAAATAAATATAACTAGAGAATAAAGGGATGTGAAAATATAACAATATAAAATTTCTTGAACATTTACTATGTGCTAGATTTCATGCTATGTACTTTCACCCCCACAATCCTACAAACTAGGTTCTATTATGTGCCCTGGTTTGTAACTAAGTAAATAGACAGAGAGGGCCAGGTGGCTTTGGAGCTGAGTTTTATATCTCAATTGCTTTTGTATTCATTGAATTTAACCTGTTTTTTGCAATTTTATCAAGGACAAAGGCAATAAATATTTATTACTTATGATAATATATATACATAGTTTCAGATGCATTTCACTTATACAGTATTATCTTTAGCAGACTCCAACATATTAGAAATAATGTGAATAAGTAAAAAAAATTCTGATATTGAATTAGAATACAATATTCTAAAAATGTCAAGAGTTTTAATGTAATTTATAGAATTTAGTAACATTTTAGGATTAGGAGCTTAAAACTTATTTGGCACTTAGATAAAAATGTCAGGAAATAATTTTAGGGAGGTTGCAACAGAAAATTCTTGTGTATATGTGGTTATTGTTTTGGTTATTGTTATTGTTTTTGTTTATTTGGTATACTCTTTTACTTTAAAGCCTTCCCCACCCTCATTTTCTTTTTCTTTTTTTCTTTTTTTTCTTTTTTTTTTTTCTTTTTAGTACGCAAAGGTTTAATTTTCAATTAACTTTATAAAGGTCTATATGCATTGCAAAGATTTGGTAAGCGTATTTCACAAAAGATAATTTAAGAATATTTATTAAAACTGACAAAACACATACAGAAGACTTGAAACCCAATTGATTCCAACATCTGTCATGTTTGGACAGAGTGTTTAGAACAACAGTTTGAATACAAATAGAGTTTTGGCTGGTGAACAGGTTCATATTTCAGCACTGAAAATGTTCACCTCAAGAACATTTTGAGGATAAATGTTTTTTACCTTCTTCAAACACTTATGCTAATTTAAGCGTGGGCAAGTTTAAAAGCAGAGAGGAGAAAGCGCTGGGAAAGAAAAGGATTGAATGAAGATACTGGTAAGAAAATTGCCATTATTATCTCAGCGTGAAGCCTTGCATATTTGATTTCTCCTTTCTCTTCATCACTCTCTTCAAATCAGTCAGCCTGTCTTATAAAATCTTTCTCTACAATGTCTCCTAAATTGTTCCCTTTTCCCTCATTTGCATTGCTAGCATCATAATTTAGATCTTGACATCCTTAGTCCCAGACTAGTATAGTAATTTAATGTTTTATGTCCTTGTTTCTTGTCTCTCTTACCTTCAAGCTGTTTCTAACAGGACAGTTAGGTCTAACAGGTCTTTTTAAAGGACCACCTTCTTCAGATCACTCTCCTGCACAGCATTTTTATTGTTTTTGTTTATTTGTTCTTGTTTGTTTTTATGGCCTTGGCTGATGGATATTAGATATCCCCACACCTGATTGGTGGCTGTGTACATCTGGTCTAATGTGTCTGCTTTTCTGGCATTGTTTCCAGCATTTCTGGAAAGCGAGACATTCCAATTGACTGCTTACTTCACACTCCTGAAGCATATTTTATATTTTCCTGGCTGATGAGTTTTGTTCAGGTAATTATCAGTTTTCTCAAATGTGGTTTTGCATTTTCAGAATGTATTTCCAAGAAGAGATAGGGGTTGTCATAAAGTTTGTCTAGATTTTTGGGCCTAGGTATTGCATTTTCTCCCTTTTAAATAAAATTTATTTTTTTAGAGCTGTTTTAGGTTCACAGCAAAAGTACACAGAGTTCCCACGTAGCCCTTACTCCCATGCGCACACACAACCTTTCCCAAGGTCAGCATCCTGCATTAAAGTGGGACATCTGTTACAATTGATAAAGCTACACTGGCACATCATTATTACCCAAAGTCCATAGTTTACGTTAGAGTTCACCCTTGGTGTCCAGCATTTTATAGTTTTGGACACATGTATAATGGCATATAGCTACCATTATACAATCGTACAGAATAGTCCCACCACACTAAAAATCCTCGTGCTTATTCACTTTTCCCTCTCCCTTGACCTCTGGCAACCCTTGACCTCAGGCAACCCTTGACCTCAGGCAACCCTTGAGGTTTTGCCTTTTCAAGAATGTCATATAATTGGAATCATACAATATGTAGCCTTTTCAAATTGGTTGCTTTCACTTAGTAATATGCTTTTCAGTTTTTTCCATGTCTTGTCATGGCTTGATGGCTCATTCTCTTTTATTGTCTGGAACATTTATATTTATGCGTTCACTTACTGAAGAACCTTTTGGTTGCTTCCAAGTTTTGGCAGTTATGAATAAAGTTGCTATGAATATCTGTGTACAAAAGAAAAGCATTGCCTATTTAAAGATGTAAATAATATTCACCTCTGTTACTCCTGCCCCACACACCATGTCCCATTTTTAACTAAAACTCATGAGATACACAAAAATCAAGAACAAGAACACTCATTGTCAAGAGGAAAGGAGCTACAGAATCAATTTGGAGCTAAAGACTTGGGTTTAGCTGTTGGAAATATCAGACAGAGAATTTAAAATTACTGTGATTATTAAGTGAACATTCTAGTAAAAAAGGCAAGTAAAAATTGTAAACAGCTAATTTCACCAAAGAGATGAAAACTAAGAAACAAATAAAAATCACTGGCAAAATAGTAACAATTGCCTTTGACAGGATTATAAAAGTAAACTAGACATTGTAGACTAGACATAGGTAAGGAAAGAATGAGTGAGTTTGAAGATAAGTCAACAGAAATTATTCAAAATGAAATACAAATAGATAAAAGTAAAAAATAAAATTAAAGAAAAACAGAACCTCTAAGAATTGTTGGACAATTTTAAATAGTCTAACACATGGAAACCTAGAAAAACAAAAGAAAATGTGGAAGAAAAAAATTTCAAGAGTAAGAATTATAGCAGACCTCAGAAACTGCAAGTCAGAAAACAATACAGGGATGCATTTAAAGTGCTGGGGGGTGGGGGAGAAAGTCAATCCAGAATTCTTTACTCAGCAAAATATGCTTTAAAAAACCAAGGAGAATTAAGAATTTTTGCAGACAAACAGAAACTGAATGTATGTATTCCCAAGACAACTGTATTATAAGAAATGCTAAAATAAGTTATTCAGAGAGAAGGATTATAAGTTATTTAGATAGAAGGGTTATAATACCACAGAGAGGTGAAGAGTGCTAAATGTTGTGAAAATGAAAGTTAAATACAAATATTATTTCTTTATTAGATCATTGTTTGTCTAATGCAAAAATAGGGGCAATTGGTTCTGAGTTTGTACAAGTGAAATATATGACAATATTAGCAGAAAGAATGAGATGGAGGTATTGGTAATATACTCTTGTAAGATGCTTGCACCACATATAAAGTGTTCTAGTATAATTTGAAGATCAAGTCTGATTAATTAAGGATAGTTGAAACCCTAGGGCAACTATTGAAGAACTATTGAAGAATATATATATATATGTGTGTGTGTGTATATATATACACACATATAAATAATACATCAGGCCAAAGCAGAAACAGACTCATAAAGAACAACATGATGGTTACCAGAGTGGAAGGAGGCAGGAAAATGGGTAAAAAAGGTGAAATGAAGGTACAAATTTCCAGTTATAAAATAAATGTCATGGGATATGATGTTAGCAATATAGTTAATAGCACTGTAATAATTATATACAATGACAGTTACTTAACACTTATATAGTATTATATGTTAACTATGCTTTAATAAAAATATTAACATTTTTAATAAGGCAAGTAATACATATGGATATCATATAACTGTGGTTTGATGTCATTAGAAGAGTACTCATTTCTGTGGTATTCTTAAAAAAATTAAAAACTTCAGCCTAATGATTAAAAAAGTCAGACAAATCCAAATTGAGGAATATTCTATAATATATCTGCTTAATATTCATCAAAAGTGTCACAGTCACAAGAAGCAAAAGGGAAGACAGAAAAACTATCATAGAAGACTAAGAAGATGTGATAACTAAATGCAACATGAGACCCTGAAAAAGTGGAAAAAACTGATAACACATTAATAAAATCTGTAATTAAGTTAATATTGTTGCACTGATGCTAATTTATTAGTTTTGATAAATACTTCTATGGTTAAATAAGATGTTAAATAAAATCAAGTTGAGGAGAAGGTATATGGAATTTTCAGTTATATATATATATATATATATATATATATATTTTGCATTTCATTTACTTTATTAAAATGTATATCCCTTAATACCAAAGCATAATGGTAGTTGGTTAGTTACCTCTGCCAACTCAAAATTAACATGGATATAATCAAAATGTTGAAATGTGTGAGGATGTAATCAAAATATTAAAATGTATCAGCCTTTTGGGAAAATGGAGGTTTTCCATAAATCATTGTTTACAAAACAATATAAGGTATGTACTATATTTTTCAACACTCAGTTAATCTAAAATAATTCCAAATAAAATTTACCGAAACTCAAAAAAAAAAATTAGGTCAGAAATATCCACTTTCTGATTGCCTTACTCTATTTGGTATAAAATTTTTGTTATTCTGCATTTTTATTTGATTTTCATGTATAAATCACTTTTCCTCATATAGACTCTTTATAGACCTGCCTGTAATACTTACTTATTATAGAGCTTTTTAAGGACTAGGAACCTTGACATTCATGACTTTGACATTCTGTACAAATGAAATACAGACATACATTTGAAGAAAAATAAAATTGGACAAAAACAGAAGTATATCACAATCATACCAAAAACTACAATACTTACCTGTATTAGAGGATAGAGGACACAAGGAAAACTGTCTTAAACATAGAATTTGAGAATGAAAATGCCAGTGGGAAAATATTTTTCAGTATTATGCTCTATGAGCACATGTGAAAATCTAATTTGCAATATAAGCAGCAGACCCTTTGAACAAGAGAGGAAATTATTATGGGCAAACACATGATACATCAAAGAATGGAAAAGCCACCTGTTTATTTTAACAAATATAGAACCAACTTAAAATAGAGGTGATTATTGACAGAAAGAAATTAAAGCAATTTCATTTGGACTTGCTACATTCATATTAATTGTGCTTCCATTTTAATAAAGTGCATATAAAGGAGTCAAAACCTGACAATTAAATATCCAATATTTACTTATTTGTTCCTCTGGGTCATGTTGTGATGGTCCTATTGTTTTGATTCCTGACAGAAAATATTCAAGTTTAACTAACCTTGGCAAACACATGTATGGGATTTGGAGTTAGACTAAATTTGAATGTAGGATCGTGTACGTTGCTTAACATTCCTGGCCCTCATCTTCAAATGGGAAAAATATTTAGAGACTTTGTTGGAGCCACTAGCAATTACAGGTGAAACAACAGTACATGATGGGAATTAATCTTATCATCTAGAGAACAAAGTGTTGGAAAGGACCTGGGTCAGGAGCCTGGATAACATTTTTCTCTTCCTAATTGGAGGACTGACTTCTGAGGGATCTTAGGTGCTTTGTGCCACCTTTCTGGCCTCCAGTGTCCTTATCTCTAAAATAAGAAGTTGAAATAGAGCAGCCATTTATGCATTCATGTAGCAACCCAACTCTGTGGACATGAATGCTAGTGTTTGAAAGTGATAAAAGCAGAGCTGGTGGAATTGAACAAAGGGAGTGAAACAGGAGCCAGCCAGCGCCTGGACATCCCCTCTCATGGCCTCCCTGGCTGTTTGAGGCACCTCCTAGGGCATTATGAACTCAGCAGAGCAGAGCAACAGATAATTGCTAAGATGCTTTGGAACAAGTCTCTCTGCTCTATTGATGTTTGTACAGTGTATCAGCAAGATGATTTTCTATTAAACCAATTGTTTATTGTGTCTCTCTCAGAATGGGCCCAAACAGTAATCTTTAAAACAATAGCAATAAACTGACAAAATTCATTTTAAAGAATAAATAATTTACCACTGGCTAGTGGCACAGTGGATAAGGCGCCAGCCTGTGAAACCCAAAGGTCACTGGTTCAATTCCCCAGCCAGGGCACATAACCAGGTTGCAAGCCAGGTCTCCAGCCAGGTCTGTGGCTGGAGGCAGGTAAAAGGCAACCATACATTGATTCCTCTCTCCCTCTCTGCCTCTTTCCCTGCCCCTCTCTCTAAAAATAATAAATAAAAATAAATAAAATCTTTAAAAAACAACTTTAGCAACCCAATTCATTGCTCAAAACTCACTATATTAATGATTGAATCAATATGACTTAACAGTTTTATACTATATATAGTCATCACTTCATTTCCATCAGAAAGTTGTCAACTTCAGAGAGATGAAAATAGAATTCCCAAAGTAAATAAGGTTAAAGTTTTGTCGAATATTATAAATTCTAAATTGGATTTAATTAACTGTATACTAGCCTCTGTTCTCATTTTGTCTTCAAATAACCCTTTGTAGGAATGCCATTAATGTCATTTTATACCTGTGAAAAATGTGACTCATCTTTAAGGAACTTATCTGAATTCATGTTGGCAAAGTGGCCAGGCCAATATTGGAGTTCATATTTCTTGGTTTCTTATCCAGTCCTCTTTCTGCTAAGCCATCTTAAGAGCCAGCAAAAATTCAGAAAGAACAATGCACAAGCTTTTCTTTATTGAGAATGTGCTCTCACTGTTCTGCTTGAGAATTCTAAGTAGTTCAGAGAAGCTCTCTGAGCCATCTGATGACATAGAGTTCGTATTCAGGGCATCCTAGATTTTTCAAAAGCATAATGGGTAAATCCTCTTCATGTTTCAAATTATGGTTCAAACATTTGTGTTCTGATATTAATATTTATTGTTTTTTCTTTGAGGTTCAATGAATAGTTCTCATGCTAATTCCTAAATCTTTAGAAAGAGCTTGCATTCATAAATAACAAATTGCATTATTATCTACATCTGTTCCCATTTTGTATAGGCTTGAAAATTCTCTCTTTATTATGGGAGCCAAAAGAAAACAGCTACTCACCAGCACCTCAGTTGAATTCTGGCTGATTTTCTCACTTAATTCTTTATTTTCGAGTGAAATGCTGGTCCAAGATAAATAAGGGACCTACTAAACTGCAGTGATGAACATGCAATCAGTCTCAGATTCCATCTACTTATGGAAATCGTGTAAAATCCAACACTTTAGTAATACTGATGTGATGTCAGCCACGCAAATCGGCTGTTAGAACTGCAGGAGTTACTACTTTAATATCACATTAGCACATCATTAACTTAAACCATGCCAAAGCAGTATGAAAATTAGCAATTTTCATTTTTTTAAAAAGACAGTATGAACTTTTCCTGCTGCTTAAATTTGTGTTATGTGTGTGTGTCGGGTGGGGGGTGGCAATAGAGGATATGTGGAGTGGAGTTACATTTTAAATCAACTACAAGTTGCTTTTGCAGTGTGTACATTTAGAAATTAAATCTAAGATATATTTTTAAAATAAAAAATGAATTATTATTATTATTATTATTATCATTTTGTATATTCTTGTTAGCTACCTGAAAATGTTTTCTGGAACAAGGTAGGTTAGATATAACTAAACAAGCAAATGAGTAAGTGAAACACTCATTACTTCATAATTTCCAAATTACATTTACTTACTGAAGCATATTAAAATATATTTTGAATGGGGAAGTTAAAAATACTATTTTCTATTAACTATGTGGCTAAATTCTTTGTTTTTCCATTTGACACCCATATTCTATTTTATTTTTATTATAATTTCAAATTTAGAATACTTTACAATTTTAAGGCACTTTAACACAGATTAGTATTATTTCACCTTTGTGTAACCTTGTAACATGATCTGAGCAATGAAGATCTGTATCTTCATAGAGAAGGAAATTGAGTTTTTGACACTTTAACATGAAATGACATTCCCTAGGTTATACAAACCATTTACATTGTGTGATATCTTTACAAACTTGGAAAAATTACA
Source organism: Noctilio leporinus (assembly GCA_004026585.1). Lineage (NCBI taxonomy): Eukaryota > Metazoa > Chordata > Mammalia > Chiroptera > Noctilionidae > Noctilio > Noctilio leporinus. The sequence goes on along the minus strand of PVIW01001748.1, from coordinate 252,438 downwards.
ACTGTTACTCAGTTTTGACATTTGTAAAATGGGAGTAACAATTCTTACAAGATTGTTGTGAGGAATAAGAAAGACAATCCATAGAAATTTCTTAGTAGTTCCTGGAACATGACAGGCAGTGATAAATACTAATTATTGCTATTATTATTACTTTTGAAAAAAATGGTAATTACAGAAAAGCATTGAAATTACTGTAATACTGTATATTATAAACACCTGTATGTTAAATGCCAACATATTTTCTTTAGATTGATTTTTTTCACAATTACTTCTTGTTCCCTTTACTTACGGGGATTTGTTTTCTTTCTTGCCAGTGTGGACCCTTCAATTGTGCTTTTATGAGGGGCTCTGAGTAGTACAGTTGTTTATATTTTTTGCATTTGAGAAACTCTATTTTTGCCTTCATTCCCAAATGACGGTTTAGCTGCGTGGCATATTCTTGCCAGTGACAAAGCCTAATTGTCATTTCTCAGTAGGCCATCTGTCCTCTGGTAGCTTTAAGATATCAAATAAAGGATCATCTTTTTATTCTTGTTCCTTTATCTTTTCACTTCAAACATATTTATGTCAAAGCTCTTGATAACAGCTATTTCCTTTGTTAACTTATTTTAAAGAAAATTGAAGCTGTAAACTGACGCTCTAGAAATCAAATTTTACAGACCCCTCTGCCATCTGAGCTTCTTACCCATTCCCCATCTCTTTACAATGTACTAGTTTTCAGAACCATGATGTTTTTATTTAAAACTTTGTGGTTATACAACTCAAATATATAGCATCATTTTACATAAATTACTAAAAGTCAGGCCAGATCTTGAGTTTGAAAATAAAGTAAGTAGTTTGGCAAAATAGCCTGAATATTGTTTTTAATTGAATTTATTGAGTTGACATTGGTTGGCAAAACCATATGGGTATCAAGTGTACAACTCAACAAAACATCATCCGTACACTGCATTGTGTATCCATAGCCCAAAGCAAAGTCTCCTCCCATCCCCATTTAAAACTCCTTTGGCCACCTTCACTATTCTGACAGGTGTGAATTGATACCTCATATGGTTTTAATTTGTATCTCTCTAATAATTAGTGACACTGAGCATTTTTTTCATATGTCTACTGGCCATCTGTATGCCATCTTTGGAGAAGTGTTTATTCAAGTCCTTTATGCATATTTTACAAAATACTCACCTGAGGATGTACTTCCTGACTTTTTTTTTTTTTTTTTTTTTAAGAGATAAAAAGATGGGGAAGAGAGAAAAGGATAGAAAGAGAGAGACACATACATCAATGTGAGAAACATTGATTGGTTGCCTGCTGTTATGTGCCCTGACTGGGGTTCCAGCCTGCAATCTGGGTATATGCCCTAACCAGGTATCACAACCTTCTGGAGTATGGGACGACATTCCAACTAACTGAGCCATCTAGCCAGAGCTCCTTTGCTCATTTTTAAATTGGGTTGTTTGTCTCCTTGTTTTGAGGTATGTACATTCTTTATATATTTTGGAAGTTAACCCTTTATCAGATGTATCATTGGTGAATATGTTCTCTATACAGTGTGTTCCCTTTTCCTTAGGCTGGAGGTTTCTTTTGCTGTGCAAAAGCTCTTTAGTTTGATGCAGTCCCATTTGTTTATATTCTCCACTGCTGCCCTTGCCCAGGGATATATATTGACCAAAACATCGTTATAAGAAATATCTAAGCCCTGGCTGGTGGTTCAGTGGATAAGGTGCTGGCCTGCGAACCCAAAGGTTGCTGGTTCGATTCCCAGCCAGGGCACATAACCAGGTTACAAACCAGGTCTCCAGCCAGGTCTGTAGCTGGAGGCAGGTGAAAGGCAACCATACATAGATGTCTCTCTCCCCCTCTGCCTCTCTCCCTTCCCCCTCTCTCTGGAAATAATAAATAAAATATTAAAAAAGAAAAAAAAAAGAAATATCTATGATTTTACTGCCTGTTTTATTTTGAGATTTTTATGATTTTGTGACTTACATTTAAGTCTTAAATTCATTTCGAGTTCATTCTTGTTATGGTGTAAGCTGGTGATCTTAGTTTTATTTATTTTTTTGCATGTATCTGTTCAATTCCCCTAGCATCATTTTTTGAAGAGGCTGTCTTTACTCCATTGTATGTTCTTGCTGTTCTTGTCAAATATTTGTTGACCATAAAGGCAAGGGTTTATTTCTGGGTTCTCTATGTTCTTTTATTGATATATGCCTGTTCTTGTGCCAATGCCATGCTGTTTTGATCACTATGACCATGTAGCATAGTTTGATATCAGTTTGTGTGCTACCTCCAACTTTGTTCTCCTTTTTCAAGATTACTGAGTCTATTAAGGATCCTTTTTGTTTTTACATACATATTTGGAATATTTTTTCTAGATCTGTGATATATGCCATTGATATTTTAATAAAAATTGTGTTAAATCTGTAGATTGCTTTTAGAAGTATGGGCATTTTATTATGTTAATTATTCCTATCCATGAATATGGTATATCCTTCCACTTATTTGTATTTTCTTCTATTTCTTTCACCAGTATCTCATAACCTTTTGAGTACAGGTCTTTTTACTTCCTTGATTCAATTTATTTCCGTATACCTTATTTTTGTTGTTGTTGTTGCAAAAATAAACTGGGATTATATTCTTAAATTTTCCTTTCTGATAATTCATTATTGGTGCATTTAAAGTGCCACTAATTTCTGAATATTACTTTTGTATCCTGGTACTTTGCAAAATTAATTTATTAGATCTAATAGTTGTTCTTTTTTGTTTATTTTTTTATTTTTTGGTGGAGTCTCTAGGGTTTTCTATATACATTATCATGTTATCTGCATAATGACAGTTTTATTTCCTCCTATTCAATTTGCATGCCTTTTATTTATTTTTATTTTCTTACTGCTGTGGTTATAACTTCCAGCACTATGTTGAATAACAGAGGTAAAAGAGGACAACCCTGTGCTGTTTCTGATCTTAAGGAAAACACTTTTAATTTGAATATCTTGACCATTTTTTAAATAACGGTTTGCTGAAACTTATAAAGGAACAGAATAAACAAATTGTCTTTGCAAAGGAAAATTACGCAAAGAAACTCCCTTTCATTCAGGGCAACGTTAGTAAATGTTTCAGCATAATTATGGCTGCTAGCATAGGGTGTATAGGTAAAAAGGAGCTGAAAAGACAAAAGCCAGCATAACTGCAGAAAATTTAATTAGTTTATTCATGCAGCTGTGCCACTGCTCTCTTTAAGCTTATACTGTTTGCATTTGATATGCCAGCACACTAAGCAAACAAGTAACTAGGTGTGAGTCCCATTCATGGAACTATAAAAATATAACATCCCTAATCTTTAAGGATCATAAAAATATTTTCTTCTTTTTAAAAAATTATTATTTTTCAATTACAGTGTACATTCAATATTATCTTGTGTTAGTTTCAGGTACACAGCATAGTGGTTAGAAAATCATACACTTTATAAAGTGTTCCCTCTTATATTTGTGGTACCCAACTGTCTGGAATTAGTAATGTGCCATTAAACATTTATTTTCCCTGGGTTCTGGTAGATGTAGGTCGTTTACTCTACACAAAACACCTAAGGAGTAAAGGGAATAAATGGAATTTGACAACATAAGAACCAAATTCCTGCCTCAATTTTGTCAGGTAAAATTTGTAGGAGGTTGGGTGTTAAAGATCTTCATTTCTTTGCTTCCTCTCTTAAAATATTGAGGTAATAAAGTGTCCCCCTCCAAGTTATGGTAAGAATTAAATGAGATAATACCTGGGGAGATGCTTTGCAAACTAAACTCTAAAGCACAAGATATTATAATAGGTTCGATGTTAATTTACCATACTTGTGTGACTAGGGCTCTCACTGTACTTTTTTTAATGCTTCTCTCTCTTCAATTAGACTGAATATTGTGAGGAACTAGGATGAAATATTTTTAATTTTTGTGCCTGGATCTTCTAGTAAAGGCCCTAGACAAATGAGTAGCCACTGTATGGAATTTTTATTTATATGATTCTAAATTTTCACAAATATCATTCCACATTTATCTTCTATTATAAGTAGTTTGTGGTAGTGTAACATTCAGGCTGTCCTGCTTTAAAAAAATTCTCCAGTTGACCATGAATGCTATTCATTATCTTGCCATTCTTTGTAATACTGGCAGATTAAATATGTATGCCACCTTAGTCTCTATCCACATCATTAACAGAAAATGTTGAATAGGACAGATCCTAGGCAAGAATTCTAGAGCAGGTAGGTAATATCTTGGCACATAATGTGTCATTTAAAAAAAAATACATTTCCAAAATAAAGTCATCTTTGCCAAATAGTTCTATTGCAGATGAAACTTACGCATTAGATTCCAGCTGCTGTCTTACATCTTTTACCGCACAAATATTTTACCTAATCTTTTCATTAAAAGATAATGTAAAGTTAATCTTTTATGAAACTTTGTGATACAGCATCAGTATGACTCTTTCATTATTAAACAGCCAGCATAGAATTAAAGGGTTAAATTGGTTAAATACATTTTCTTTTTAAATAAAAAATATAAGAGCAATGCCACTTTCTATTAGTTATATCAGAGCCTTTCTATTAATAATTACAAATCAAAATTTCTATTTAACATTGCTCCTAGAAAAATATTCCATTATTTGTAGAGAACAAATGTATAATTACATCTTCTGGGATCTCATAAAACATTTTAATGTTGATTACAGAGAACTAAATATTAATAATTAATATTAATTGAGTCCTTACATGTGCCAGACATTTTTCTAAGTGTTTTATATGTAAATTTATGTATTTATTCTTCAGAACAACTCGATAAAGGAGGCATTATTATTTATCTGTTTTACAAATAAGACATTGAATCACAGACAGTCTACATAACTTGTGTAAGGTTATACAATTAGTAAGTTATAATTCTTATCTGGCTTCCAGATGACTGTCAAGTATACACTTACTGCCACAAATTCTAACCATCACTATTATCTACTATATGATTGTATTCTTCTTAAGAAGGACCATCATCTCCTTCAGTACAATACACCTAATTTCCTGCGAGTGGACAGGGCCTCTGGGCCTAAAGTACAAATGATGCAAACTGTGGTGGACAGAGAAGCCAAAAACAAAAACAAAATAACAAACAAAAAAGAAATAATCTCTGCCTAAATTCCTGTAATCCAATTTGTTTCTGATAGGCTTAGAAGGGAATTGGGAATGAAAAAGGCCCATTATTATCGTCTTTATAACAGCCATCATCATTATCTTCATTGTGGGTACAAAATGTTCTATCTCCTTTTTTTTCATATTTCTCCCTTGGCCCACAAATAGGAACTTGGTTTTCTTGACTGAATTAGGAAGATAACATGGGTGTTTCCCTCTACAACCACCTTCCCACAGCCTCACTCCTCCTTGCCTGGGGAAGAGTGAATCATATGCCTGCAGGATGGCTGGATTCAGGGGAGAGTCCCAAGGGACCTGCCCTTCTTTAGTTTGAGATCTTGTCTATTCTGCATCCTAATCTTGTTGCCATGCACTGTGTGAATTAATTAGCCACTGCTTCTCCATCCTGCCCCTGGGTGGGAAACACTATTTTAAGGTGAGAGAAATATAGAATTTTTTTAGTCAGAAAACTAAGCTGAATTTTAAAATCCCAAATTAAAAGTGGTACCATGACCCATTTGACTTCTCTTTTAATGATGAATATTTATTGGGTACCTGCTATGTGCCATACACAATTTATCCTAGGTGCTGGGAATTCCACAGTGAACAAAACTGGCAGTGACCTTGGCCCCCAGGAACTTTCATTCTAATCAGAGGAGGTAGAAAAAAAATGTATATAACATGTCACGCAGACAGTGATGAAGGACAGGAGAAAATAGAGCAGGTGAAGGAGAGTAGAGTATGGTTGGGATGGTACTAGTTCATATGCATTGGTCAAGCAAAGCCTCTGATCCTGTGCCATCAGAGCAGAGAGTGAGGAAGTGAGTTGTGTAACCTAGGATGAGTGGAAAGAGTAAATTCAAAGGCTTTGAGGCAGGCTTATGTTATAATTTTTTTTTTTTTTTTTTTTTTTTTTTAAGAGATACAAGGAAACCAGTGTGGCTGGAGCAGAGTGAGTGAAAGGGGAAGTGTAGGAGTTAAGTTCATAGAAGAAGCAGGAAACAAGTTAATTTCAGTCCTCAGTGGCCAAGGCAAAGAATTTTAATTTTACTTTGTGAGAGATGGGAAATGACAGGATTTTGAGCAGTAGAATAACATGACCTGACTTGTCATTAAAAAGATGGTTCTGGTTCTGAATTTAGCATGAATAGAGACACAGTGGGGAAGCTCTGGACAAAAAGGAAGTGGTTAAAAGGCTACTGTAATAGTTCAGTTGAGAGATGAATGTAGCTTAATTTAGAGAGGTAGCAGTGGAGGTGGTAAGAATTGCTGTATTGTACATATATTTTCAAGTTGAAGGCAACAGAATTTGCTTTTGGGTTAAGTAGTAACTGTTGGGTTTTATATTACTCATGTGATAATTTATGTTCTATGAAGTATTTTTATAAAATTTATTTATATATTTAAAATGTAAATATACACATAATTAAGAGAATAGTAAAATGAACTCCTATGTACCCCTCACCCAGATTCTACGCTTATCAGTATTTTGACACATTTGCTTTATCTCCTTTTATATCATTTTTTGATGACTTATTTGAAAGAAATCTAGACATTATGTTATTTCACCCATATATACTTCAGTATATATTTCTAAATATTATCAACATGTTCTTACATAATGCTGTCATTATGTCATTAAAGTATAATGATACTTTAATGAAATTAGTAGGAGTTATTCTTTTTTTTTTTTTTTTTTAAGATTTTATTTCATTATTTTTAGAAAGAGGGGAAGGGAGAGAGGCAGAGAGGGCGCGAGACATCAATGTATGGTTGCGTTTCACCTGCCTCCAGCCACAGACCTGACTGGAGACTTGGTTTGCAACCTGATTATGTCCCCTGGCTGGGGAATCGAACCTGTGACCTTTGGGTTCACAGGCCGGCACCTTAACCACTGTGCTACCAGCCAGAGTAATTCTTTAATATCAATAAATACTAAGATGATATTTGCTTTTCCTTAATATTTTTCTGTAATTGAGATAAAGGTTACTTAGAGTGAAAGACACCAATCTTTGGGGAAAAAATGTGCATACCTATAAAATCAACACTTTAAATGAAAATAAAGAATATTTCCATCATCTAGAAACTTACTTTGCACACCCTTCTAGTCACTTCCCACTCTTCTGGGCAAGCACTGTTCTGATTCTTAGCAACATAAGCCAACTTTTCCTGTTTGTGAATTTTATAAAAATAAAATCAAATGATATATATTCTTTTATATTTGGCTTCTTCCTTCAACATAATAGTTGTAAGATTCACCTATACTTTTTACTCATTCATCTACATGTATCACTAATTCATTCTTTTTTAAAACTATGGGGTATTATTCCATTTTGCTAATATAAAATAGGAACCATTAAAAATTTTCCGTACTGTAAATTATTTTCCATACTCCCCCAGTACACATATACCACATTTTGAGACATTACTCAGTATTGCTTCTCTTTGGACCACTTTAGTCAGGGACAATATCAGAAATGTCATGAATGAAATGGTCAAAGATTATTTGTTAAATATCACCGTACTGGGTATGATGAAAAATAGAAAAGTGAGTGGAATAAGATTTCTCAAGGTTCTTACATACCCATGGGAAAATAGACATGTACGTAATTAAGTATGACAGAAAGCAGAAGTAAAGATATTGTTTTGTGCAATTACAATAGAAGTGATGAATTCTGGGTGTGGGTGAAGGATAGGGCAGGGAATCTAGGCAGCTGCTTGCAGGAAACAGAATGTTGACCCAGACTTTGAAGAAGGGCTGGAGTATTTATAGGGTAAATAGGAAATGCACAGTTTAGGATGAAGAAAGATCATTGTAAAATCACAGTGGTGTTAATGTGTCTGATCTTTGTGGGGCAAGTAACCTCGCATATTATCTTTGACCCCTCCTCTTCCTCACTCCTAGGACATGTCACTGAATTGTATTGGTAATGCTTTTACAGCCTCTTGAATCATGTACTCTCTTCTGTTCTCATGGCCACAAACTCAGTTCGAGTCCACTTTACCTCATTTCCGCCTTTCCATGCTATTGCAGCTGACTTCTCACTGGTTCGCCTGCTTCTGATCTTGCCTTCATTCTAATTGCTATAGACACTGCCATAAGAACTGTCTTTGCCAAACCCATACTGACTGTGTTATTTCCCAATTAGAGCATCGGTTATGGACAAGAGCTGACATTCCTCTGTCTGTTCCTCAAGGCCTTTCACCCTCTCCCATCTCAACCCTCATTCTACTCCGATGTCTGGCCTTGCAGACTTCAAATGACTATGTATTTTACTCATTCACAATTTTGCTTCCTGAATATTCTTTTTACTTTTTTCCTGACTCTGTGTTGAAATGACCAATCCCAGTCTTTAGGATTTCTTTCCTTCTCTCCGTTTAATTGCTCCTCTGAGGCCAAATTTAATGTTAGTTCTTTCTGGGAAGCTTTTCTCAACCCCCATTGCTGTCAAAATTAATCAATATTTAGACATGGCTTTTGCCACATAGACCATACTTTTTATTATAATGGTTTATATTACTTCCCATTCTGCCACTGGACTGTAACCTCCTGGGGAATAAAGACCATGTTTTTGTTACTCTGGGCCTAGCAGAAATGGGCCCTTCCCATTTCTGGCTCTCATTATTTTTGTATAAAATTATTCTCTTTTACTTATAAAGTACACTGTTTTCTTGAAGCAAACTTGAATAAAATTTAAACTATCCTTGTCATGGCATATAGTCTGACATAGTGCTGAAAGTCACTGAACACAGCTAATTATATGATGAGTGATAAAATTATATCCTTGCATGTTCATGCAGGTAGCTAGTTTATCATTTGGAAGATTCATAGCCCTGATAGAGATGTGTGGAATTTTTTCTCCTTTTTTGCTATTTTTGAAAATGTTTGCTTTTACAACTTGAGGAAGCATGTCATACTTAAGAATAAATTATCTGACTCAGGCAAAAATACAAGATTAGGCTAAAGATATTTTCAGCATTCAGAAATGGGACACATTGAGGTCTTGGAAACTATATTAAATTAGAGTAAAGATATATTAAGTAGACTAAAAAATAATGCCTTATGATTGAATGCATATCTAATATCTGGTCCAATGAAGTGTTCAGCTTGGACTAAGATTCTCATAGCTTAAGTAAAATAATTATCTGAATGTTGAATTAGGGATAGATGAATAAATCTTCATGGCCCAGTTTGGCTTAATCCATCCAACTCCTGGGATATTTTCTTTTTTGTCATTAGGAGAAAATATTGTATATCGTGTGTCAATAATGAGATAGGAAATAATTAGCTATTTCAGTCATGTGACTGCTGAATGACTTTTTCAAAGCATATTGTTAACTCGTGATGTGAACACTATAAAGCATTTCAATAAGCATTGAGACTGATATTAGATTCAGGGTTTGCTTTTCAAATCATATGAGTTTTAACAGATGAAGATTCTAAACTGTTTTCCATGTTTATTAAGAAATACTTACAGAATTCTCAGGTACACCTCCAGCCCTCCTCTCCCATGCAGCCCCCAAATCTCACTGGTCACACACTACAGTAGACATTAAACAATATAGAAGATAATTATTCTCATTGAAGAAGTATGTATACATATCCAGAGTATACATCTTCCATCATTAAAAATTACTTTGAACAAATAAAGACCTAAAGTCACAGAAAGTAACCTTAAAAATTTTCTACCCAAAACTCAGAATTACTTTGGTTTCAGAAGGAAACACGATTTTTCTTTCATTAACAGTAGCATAGAGCAGGCTTTACTTTTTGTAATAAAAGTATCTCAGATAACACAACCAGAGTATATTTATATGCAAAAAAGGAATTACACCGTAATCCATTATGTGGGTGTTCTTTATTTAAAAGTGATGCTCTTAAGCCCTGTCTGGTAGCTCAGAGGATAGGTGCTGGCCTGTGAACCCAAAGGTCGGTGGTTCATTTCCCAGCCAGGGCACATAACCAGGTTGCAAGCCAGGTCTCTAGCCAGGTCCCTAGCCGGAGGCAAGTGAAAGGCAATTGTACATTAATGTTTCTCTCCCTTTCTTCCTCCTTTCCTCCCTGCCCTTCTCTCTAGGAATAATGAATAAAATCTTTTAAAAATCAATCATCAATAAAATAAAAGTAATGCTCTTGAAAATGTATTCTACCCTAAATTTTGAGGTTTATCTTGTTTATGTAAATGTACCAATATCATTCTTCATTGTTTAGTAGGGATAGAACAAAACATAGATGAAACATATAACAAACATAGGACAAAACATATATAAAAATATCAAGAATAAATAAAGAGTGTTTTTGGGAGGAATACTCAATCTATTTGGTTCCTGAAATAATAGTAATAAAAATTAAACTGTTTTTTTTTTTTTTTTAAAGATTTTATTTCATTATTTTTAGAAAGAAGGGATGGGAGAGAGGCAGAGAGGGAGACAGACATCAATGTATGGTTGCATTTCACCTGCCTCCAGCCACAGACCTGACTAGAGAACTGGTTTGCAACCTGGTTATGTGCCCTGGCTGGGGAATCAAACCTGCGACCTTTGGGTTCGCAGGCCGGCACCTTAACCACTGTGCTACCAGCCAGGGTTAAACTGTTTTTATAGAAAAAATATACATTAATATATATCATGGAAAATAAACAAAAAAAACAGGTAAATCTTGCTTTAAAAGTTGTTACATTGTATATAGATGAGAAGTCAAGAGGTTTTATTTTTAAACTCATCAAAAGAGGATTAGTTAAAGGAACAGAATATTTATCCTGAGTAAAAGAGGACTAGAAGGAGAGTGACGCATTTCAAATATTCAGAGCCTGTCCTGGAAAATGACACATGCTGGTTATACAGACTGGCTCCTGAACGTTGCTGCTACCCTGCCTCCGTCTTTCTGCTAACACCTGGATATATTGCAAGTGAAGAGAAACCAGTCTGGGGGAGGGAGACTAGTGACCAGGCAGGTGGCCCAAGAGGCCTAGGGCTGTGAAATCACATCAAGAGTTTTAATGATGACTTTCCCTCTAATTCAGTATTTCCACGGAATCTATTAACAACAGTGATGGTAACAACAGAAACAGGGTAGTAATTGCTTTATTCTTTTTAAGTACTTTGTGATTCATATGTGTTCTAAAATAAATGTACCATGGCAATTTTTACTTAGCTATTTAAAAATATCTTACACACAAATACAAGTAGAGTTTTGTATGAAAAGAAAGAATTCTGAGGTACTGATGTAGCTGGATGGTTCAGTCTTTGAAACAAAGGTATAATTGCAGAGAATAAATGGGGCTTTATTGAGACAGGTTTAAATTGAGTCTCACAAATAAGTTCAGGTTTTAATGGACTCTATTATATTGTTCAACTGAAATTAAAAATCTGAGATCTTTAAATCTCTTATCACTATTTTATCCCTGTTTCATCTAGTTCATTAGAATTCTTCTTTTGCCACGTTATACCCTCTCCTGAGTTAGGGTGATACGTGAAGCTAAATATATTCTTGATGGAATGTTGTTGAGACAGTGAAATTAAAAAAAAAAAAGGAAGTTATTTATATATAAAAATAGCCTTCTGAGCAAAATGTTCAACAGTGGCAAAGATAATAAAATTATTCACAATTCTAATCTGATAGGTGTTTGCTATAAATAGGAGTATATAGGAAATTATTTAGGGGAAGGTTACATTTACTGCCAATTGATTTATCTAGACAGTGTTATTTATGAATGTTCTTAGTTTGTATCAAAAGGAAAACTTGTAAAGCTTACATTATTTCTTGATAAAGGCTCATGCAAAGGTCCTGTTCAGTTTTGAAGATATAATCTTGCTGAAGTTATTAGTAGTTGTGTAAATGTATACGGATGCATTTATTAAAATTCATTTTAATTTGACCTATTTTTTACCTCTGTTCTGTAACCCCTTTCTTTCCCTATCCTATAAGCAAGCAGAAAACTTTTTCTTCCCTCCTTTACTTTTTTCATTAATACTTTGCTATGGAATTACATTTTTGAGATCAATTTATTATTGATATTTTACTATGAATGAATACTCTGCTAGAATAACTTGTTGAATAGACCTTCCTGAATTGTCTTGACTCCCTTGTCAAAAATCAACTAACCTTCTATGTGTTAGTCTCTTTCTGGATTCTTTTCTGCTCCATTGAACTATTGATCTATCCTTACACAAAGCTACACCATTGTCTGGATTATTGTTGTTTGGTAAAAGAAAAAATCTTGAAATGAGTTAGCTTTTCTTTTCTAAATTTGATTTTCATATTTAGGGTCATTTTTGGATATAATTCTTTTTAATTTTTATGTAACTTTTAAAATCAACCTGAAAAATTAGACCTTGTCTAAATGAAAAACTTTTGCTAATCATATGGCATATTAAAAATGAAAAGGTAAAATACAGATTGAGAAAACATTTTCAATAAACATATCTGGTAAAGTATTGTACCAAGATACATAAAGAACCACTACAAATCCATAATAAAAAGACAGAAATTCTTTATCCAGGAGAAATGAAAAGATGTGACCACAAAGAAACTCCTATGTAAATATTCATAGCAATTTTATAACCTCAAACTGGAAACAATCCAAATCTTCATAAACAAAAAATTTAATAAACAAATCATGTTATATATACCAAGGTATACTACTCAGCAATAAAAAAGAAACACACCCTTGGCACATGAGAACACACGCACACATTCTATAGACGTTGCATTTAGCTAAAGAAACATGACAAAAGAGTACATTACATGTATATATGATTTTGTTTACATGTTAAGGAAAGGACAAAACTAATCTATGTTGATAATAATCAGAACAGTATTTGCCTGTGGCTGGGGTTGAGGTTGATTGAAAAGAAGCATAAGATAACTTTTTGCACACTGGAAATATTCTGTATCTTGATTTGAGTATGGGTTTTTTGAGTGTATACATTTGTTAAAAGCCATCCACAGTACACTTGAACTCTCTTCACTTTAATAGGTATAAGTTATGACTTTATAAAGAAAGCTGTATTAAATAAAGTAATAAGATATGAAAAGGAGGAGGAAAGCCACATATGCAAATATGTTCATGGCAAAGGGGATGGAAAGCAGAAATTAGTAAGAGATATGGTTTGAGAGCCATTAATGTTCATGGAATAGTTAGGTTTTCATTTTGCTTGTAGATGTGCTGTCAGAGATGGATTTTAAGCAAGGAAGTGATATGACCAGAGCCATGTTCTATAGTTATTCACCTACTTAGGTACGAGGAGTTAGGAAGGTGATGAGACTATGATGAGATATAAAAGACCTGCTGGAGACACTCATTTAAGATGATGACAACAGGAATAAAAAGGAGGTAATAAACCTGAGAGGTCTTCACAAAAAAAAAAAAAATTCACAAGGTTTAGCAATAGAATGAATAAAGGGAAGGGGATTAGGGAATAAAAACTTTAGGTCCCAGCACAGAGCCTGAAACATAGCAGATCTTTATAAATGTTTGTTGGAAAAGTAAATAAACAAATGAAGGAAGTTATACTCTGAGATATTCAGATAAGTTTGCTACTCTCTTGATGGAAATAAAAAATAAGGAAAAGTTGGCTGGAAAAAATGAGTGGGTGAGGTATTATTTTAGACTTGTTTTAATAAATGTGTCATCTGAAGGTAGAGATGAAAAGGCCAAGAATATAGTTGGAGTGGCTGTGTTGAGCATCTGGAAAAAGTTGTGGTTGGATATAAATATTTTATAATGATTAATGTGGAGTGCATAGTTGAATTATGTGAACTGAAGGTATCTCCTAGGGACACTCATAAAAGGAAGAGGAGAGTCCTGAAAGCAGAACCTTGACAAGGTGGGAGTGGGGCCAGGGAGAGTGTTGAGGAAACAGAGGCTAGAAAGGAGACTGAGCAGGAATTGTCAGTGTGGTAACAGGAGGGCAGTGTTGAGAAAGTTAAGGAAGACAAAGGGTTTACGCTGGATTAATGGTCTAGTCTCACACACCAATAAGGAAACAGAACATTCACTTAACAAACATAGGAAACACAAATGGCCACCAAATATATGAATACGTTTTACCTCACTATTAATTTTAAAAATATAATATGATATTTATTATATTATAATATTTATTTATTATATTTATTATATCTCTCATAGCACAACCATGTAGGACTGAAGGGGGAAATGCATATTAGACTTTCTAAAAAGTGGACACAGGCTTAGCAACAAAAAGTCCCAGTGCTGCAGCCTTCTTCTTGATCTACAAGTCATTTTTGACTTGTCCATGTCTGCTCACCTTCCACGTATTCTATTCCATCAACATGCCCTATGGACTCTTCTCCTAAAAACATTCTGAATTCATCTGCTTCTCCAGATCCATCGTTACCCTCCCCCAACCCCACACCAACCCAGTCCAATGTCATGCCCTCCCCCCAAACCTGGTCTAAGCCACTGTCATCTAGCTTTTGTTGTGAGAATTATTCTTGCTTTTGCTTTCAGGTTCCTGCAGTCTGTCCATTTGGCACATCAGAGAGAGCTGTTGATCTTTTGTTAATGTAAATTATATGATGTCAATTTTTCTGCTTAAAACTCTGCAACATCTTTTAACTGGACATAGAAGGAATTCCAGACTTTAAGATGTTAGATTATCTGGCTCCTGCCTACATCTCTTCTTTCTTTCTTTCTTTCTTCCTTTCTTCCTTTTCTTCCTTCCTACTTTCCTTCCTTCCTTCCTTCCCTTTCTTTCCTCCCTCCCTCACCCCTTCCTCCCTCCTTCCTTCCTTCGTTCCTCCCTCCCTTCTCTTCCTCTCTCCCTCACCCCTTCTTCCTTCCTTCCTTCCTCCTTCATTCCTTCCTCCTTTTTTCTTTTTCCTTCCTTCCTTCCTTTTCTTCCTTCCTTTTCTTCCTTCCTTTCCTTTCTTTCTTTTTCTTTCTTTCTTTCTTTCTTTCTTTCTTTCTTTCTTTCTTTCTTTCTTTCTTTCTTTCCTTCTTCTTCCTTCCTTCCTTCCTCCCTTCTCTTTATTTTTTTTCCTGCTGACTGTTGGCTAGTTCTAACTTAAAAACTAGTAGGCTTAACTATGATTTTGGGGTAGAGGAAACTAGTTTTCTTTAGTACTTACAAGTCAGTTTTCTCAGATTTATAGTATGGCAAACTGTTTTGACCAATTGTCACTGGATAGACCAAAAAGTCAAAATTTTGTTATGCATATCAAAAGTTTTTCATTGTTTGATTCATGCCCTTACACTAATGCAGATGCCAGCTTGAGAAATTTTTTTACCCAAGTGATTCTGCTTCCAGGGAAGCCACTATTTTGCCAATTTTGAAATTTATAACAAGCCCTAATTCTAGGTCTCTGCCCCATATTCGTGGAACACCTCAAGCTAAATTTATATTTTCATGACTTTTCTTCCTTTTCTGGACTCTTTCTCATCTCCAAATTGTTAGTGGTTTTCACTATTCTCATTTGTGTAGCCACATGATTATGGGAACCTACAAACTGGGAAGAGAACTGGTTATTGAGACAGGGCATGTGGAGTTCGGAACAACTTATTAACTGCTGGGTGTGGCCACAGCAACCTGGCAAGCTTGGACTCGTGACGCTTCTCCCTGAATTTACCTTGGGGAAGAGGCTTAGCTAGCATTTCCTTCAAGAGACCAGTATTTGGTGTGAGGTGTTTTCCTTGTAAAACAGCTGACCAACTTGACTCAGTGCATCAAATCTTAGGTTGCCTCCCCCAAGGGAAAATCTGGTGACGCATTCTAGTTGACACTGCAGGAAGCTTTCCTTGAGAACTAAAGTGATTTGGAGGTACAAGAAAAGTACAATATTTATTGAGTTTTGGAGAATGTTTTATTGGCTCTCTACATTACATAAAATTTTGTACTTTAAGCTTTTTATGTATACAATTCAATGTCATTAAATGCATCCATGATGTTGTGAGACCATTACCACTATCAAATTCCAGAACATTCTCATAGTCCTAAAAGAAACCTTATAACCATTAGGAGCTCCTACTCAGTCTTCTATCCCCACAACCTCTGGAAGCCACCAGCCTGCTTTCTGTCTCCTGTATTTGCCTGTATTTAAATTAAATAGAAGCATGTAATGTATGGTCTTTTGTGTCTGGCTTCTTTCTCTTAGCATGCTTTCAAACTTCACCTGTATTGATCCTTATATCAGTCCTACATTCCTTTTTAATGACTGAATGATAGTCCATTATACAGTATATGCCCCATTTTGTTTATCCATTCTTTTCTTGAAGGATATTTATGTTTCTCCAGCATTAGATTATTGTGAATAATGTTGCTGTGATATATTTTTTAAAGATTTTATTTATTATTTCCAGAGAGAGGAGAAGGGAGAGAGGCAGAGAGGGAGAGAAGCATCAATGTATGGTTGTCTTTCACCTGCCTCCAGCTACAGACCTGGCTGGAGACTTGGCTTGTGACCTGATTATGTGCCCTGGCTGGGAATCGAACCAGCAACCTTTGGGTTCACAGGCTGGTGCCAATCCACTGAGCCATCAGCCAGGACTTGTTGCTGTGATATTTGTGTACTTATTTTCAATTCTTTGGGGTAGATTACTATGAGTAGAGTAATAGTAATTTTGAGTCATATGGTGATTCTATGTATTACTTGGTAATTTTCTGAGGAACCACCATAGTAGTTGAACAATTTTACAGTTCCATCAGTAATGTATAAGGCTTGTTGTTTTTAGAATTTTGGAGAATTTTGTGTCTGTAAAGGCATCTATGCCTATAATTGGATCATTATGTGCCAAAAGAAAACTGATTTATTTTAAAAATAAGATGAGTTTAAGCCCTGACTGGTGGCTCAGTGGATTGGCACCAGCCTGTGACCTAAGGGTTGCTGGTTCGATTCCCAGCCAGAGCACATAACCAGGTTGCAAGCCAGGTCTCCAGCCAGGTCCGTGGCTGGAGGCAGGTGAAAGGCAACCACATATTGATGTTCCTCTCCCTTTCTTCCTCCTTCCCTGCCCTTCTCTATAAAAGTAATGAATAAAATCTGTATTCGAAAAGATGAATTTAATCTTCCCCTCCTCAATTAAATTATTCCCACTCCCTCCCAGATAAGAATAAACCAGGATGGATGATTTTGAGTCAAGTTCCAGGAAGTTCTGAAAGCTGCGTGTCAGAGTGCCTACATGCAAGATTACATGTATAGTGTTTTAAAGTAGTCCCAATTTAGCTGTATAGAATAGTAACTTTACATTTTCAATTACTGAACTTGACCTAGCTCTGATGCCATCATTTCTGCTGATGTTAGAAACTTCCCAATCTTGCCACTGAAAAGTAATATTCTCTCTTCTGGTTTAAATAGTACAAGTAATTAAAACTTGATAATTCCACTGAGGATCTAAATTCATTAATTCAAAGGTCAAGCTGCTTATTTGGGCTGTTCTGGACTTGGCTCTCCTTACTGCTTTTCTCCATCCTGAAAAATTACAAACATCATGGCACTGAGAGAGGTACAGTTGGTCTACACATCCTTCTCAGGTTCCCACTACCTCTGCTTGGTTTTTGGTATAAATCTTATCCTTGCTATATCTGTCTGAACTGTACTAGTCAGGCCTCTGGAAATGTGCCAGGATTTTCTACTGATATTCACCAGTGCCCTGTGGTAAAAAGATATGGACCCCTTGAACCTTCTTTTCTCAGACACTAAGTATCCTCCCATTCCCTAAACCACTCTGCATTTATATCACTCAGGTCTGCAGCCTGTGGGTATAAATGCAATGGATCTCAGGGTATTTGACCATCATATCATAGTAGTTGTCATAAAGTGGGTTCATTGATCTGATGCAGTATTATGTGGGAATCCCATTTGGGTGATTTGAACTCTGTAAGTCCTCAAATAATGCTGCTAGTTGAGGCCCTGAGCATAAGAAATAATACACAGAATATGTGTTGTTGGAAAGTCAAAATGAATCTTTGTTCCTTCCAGGATAGAAGGGGTTCAATGGAGGTAACTTACACTGATAAGTGGACTGTTGATGTCCTTGCAGGACATTTCTGTATAAGGGAATCAGCATTAGTGAAAATACTAGAAGGCTGGACATTCACCAGCAGCCTTGGTGTGTAGAAACCCATTATTGTGGACTGACACAACAACAGCTTCTTTCCCTGCCTCCAACAGTTCCACATTTACAAGCCCATTGTTCCAGCACTAGAATAGCTGATGACAGGGCCTTGCTGATGTCGGCTGGCCATGTAATTCTCTCCACTTTGTTGTTTAATGCCTCATCCTTGGAGGATATTCCATGATAGTAGTAACAATGCAAGGCAAATGCAGATTTTTTTTTGTTAAGATTTCATTTATTATTTCCAGAGAAAGAGGAAGGGAGAGAGACATCAATGTACGGTTGCCTTTCACTTGCCTTCAGCTATGGACCTGGCTGGAGACTTGGTTTGCAAACTGGTTATGTGCTCTGGCTGGGAATCAAACCAGCGACTTTTGGGTTCGCAGGCCAGAGCCTTATCAAAGATCTTTTTCCTTCAAAGTCAAAAGTCTATCCAGATGCTTTTAGTCCAGACCTTCTTGTCCCTGATCTAATACCTTTTTCCAGGCTTCTGACTGACCAGCTAAGCTGTTTGTTGAGTCCATGCATAAGGTATATGTCTTTTGACAGAAAGAATGTGAAACATGCTGCCTAAAGTTATGTTTACTGGGGGAATTTCACCTCACAGACCTGCCCTTCAAATCCCTCTCTCTGTAAAGAGGGATGCAGTGTGACCAAAGTCCATTTTTAGTTCATAGCCAATAAGGCCACGAGATAGTCCATACATGAACCAAGCTTGACTCTCTTCCTCCTTCACCAGTTTTGTCACTGGAGGAGGCACTAATGGGAGTATAATGGGTGACATGGGTCCACCTTCTAGTGCCTCACATTTGTTTCTCTGGTCACGACTTTGCTTTGATCCTAATATTTCTCTTCCAGTTATGATCTATTATTTCCAGGGCGGCCCAATTTGGTGTGTCTGACAGAATCCAGCTTCTGTTTGGAAATTTTACACATGTAAAGGTCATTTTGGACCTTGTGGTCAGGCACTTAGTCTTTCTCAGGTCCAAGTAGCACACTTCAGCAGTGGACAAGATACATGTATAATTTTATGCTGTAGATGGCATGATCTTGTTTCAGACCTCTAAAGGTGATTCTTCTGGTGTGGCTTGCCTTAAATGTCTTTCCTACACCATTTCTTATGTTTGATATGCTTAATAACTTAGGTTCTGTTGAGTCAAAATACGTGAAGGGCAAGATTACTTGCATCCAGCTATTTCCTGCTCTGGCCCTCACTCAAAGCTGTCAGCCTTTCCTCTCACCTGATTTGTAGGACAGAAGAGTATTCAGAGATAGCCAGCTTCCAGAAGTGGGCCATGAATTTGGTTGAGATGGGTACCTTTAGTTGAGACCAATTTCCAGCAAGGTTGACAACTATGGAGTGTCAGCCGATGGCACCACTCTCAGCATCTGAGGGTGAAATCCATTCAGTCCCCACAAGGGATCCTGTCAGCACAGAACACAGTCCCCTGTGGCTCAAAGTACTGAGCCTGACAGCTGACTTATCAACAGCCAAAATACAAGCCAGAGACTGAGGGATAATTACAGAAATGTGCTGAGAAAGTAATTGCCAAAGTCCTCTTCTATAGCCACCCAATACACTTCATGAATAAATATAAAATAAAAACATTTACAGGCAAAAACAGAAAAGGAAAAAAGAAAAGAAAAATTGCCTCCAGCAACTTCTAAGGAAATTAATTCTAAAGGATATATTTCAGACAAAAGGGAATGTTCTGAGATGAATGAAGGAAGAAATGAAGAACAAAGAACATGGCTTAATATGTTTAAATCTAGGTGAACACTGGCAATATAAAAATTACAATAATAATGTCTTACGGATTTTATTTTTAAATTTCTGGAAATATTGCTAAAATATGAATTATATATAACATTTAATAATTTGACCTCTTAGAGAAGCCAAAGTAAAAAGTATAAGGGCATAAATTTAAGTAAAACTATGCTTTAGACACAGTGCTTCCTCTTTAAGAAAATAAAATTACAAGAACATACAAGGAAAAACTACAGGATGGCATGAAAATAAACAGCTTTAAATATGGACCATTGCACAGAGTTTCACATCCCAACATGTGGTTTTTGTGGAGGCTATTTAATTACAGATTCTTAAAAAAATAAAAATAAACCATAGTTAAGTTGCATTTTTTCAGCTCTCTGTCTCCTCCAAAGAGATAATTCTCAACCACTTGCCTTGAATGTATTGATTAAAAACCATTTCGAAATTACTCCATCTGTCAATGAAATGCAAACACCTCTGGAGTGAAACTAAGCAGCTGTTAGACCATTCAGAGCTTTCCTAGAAAAAGAAACCCTTTTCCTTAGCATTGGTCCTGTTTACATTATTCCAAAACAAAGACTCATTCAAGAAAAAATCCAGTATTTCCAAGTTGTGTAAACACAACCATTATTTATATAGAGATTTACAAGAAGACCCTTGACTAACAGCTTCCCAGTTGGGGAAATGCTAAGCATAAGAGTCAGTAGCGTTTGACTCCTGTGTGTGTGGTAAATTCAGAGCTATTTGTATTTGTGAGCCACATTTGAAACTCACAATAGCTCTGACTCCCTTTATTACACAGAATCAACTCACAAGCATGGAATAAATAAAATAAGTTCTTACAAGTAGCAGTGTAATTTATAATTCTAAATAGCCTATTTATACCCTATAGAGATTAGCAAATGTTTTCCATTTAAGCAAAGATATACCTTTGTCTTTTTTTTTTAAGCTATTTCCTTATTAAGGAATTTGTAAGAATTTTTAAAAATGTAAATTATTTGATGTAACAAGTGCTTAATACAAAGTGACCTATTACTTCATTTTTAAAGATTTTATTTATTTATTTTTAGAGAGAGGAGGGAGAGAGGGAGAGAAACATCAATGTGTGGTTGCCTCTTGAACACCTCCAACCAGGCACCTATCCTGCAACCCAGGCACATGCCCTGACTGGGTATCAAACTAGTGACCTTTCGGTTTGCAGGACAACACCCAACCCACTGAGCCACACCAAGCCAGGGCTGTTACCTATTATTTTAAATCATAATACATTTTGTTGGATTAAATATGGATGACCCTTAATAAATATTCAGCTGTTGTAGCTGTTGGCAGTGAATGATTATTCACAAAGATTTTCTAGAAATTAAAACTGCTGCTGATCATCAAGTTTCATTCAAGTAAATACTAAGGGAGTTCAATAGTCAAATATTTTTAATTACTTGTGAGGATACTTTGAAGTTAACAGACACCTGCAGGAAGCCTGGGAGGCTGAGCTGTAAAAGGAGCTACTTCACAGTAGCTATCAGTTAGGGTCTTGGCAGGAAATAGGTGACACATTCAAAGTAGGTATGAAGAAGAATTTAATAAAGGACCATTTACAAAGTTGTGGGTAGGGATTAGGAGAAAATATGAAAATGAAGCACCTGGAGTTAGTAAACGTGGTAGGACAGTTATTATTTCTAAGCCTGAATGGGCAGTGGGAGGGAGTGACTTCAGGAGCCTGGAACACAGGATCTGTGCAGGAAGGACCTCCTGCTGGGAGCTGCCTGTCACCTTTGGTGAGGAGACAGTATTAAAGCTGCAGCCTGGCCAGGAAGGTGCTGGGGGATAAATATCCCAACCTCATTCTCTTCCTGCCCTTTCAACCGCCACCCAGTGCTTCTAATTGTCCAGACCCTAGCTGAGAAGCCTGAAGTTAAGGGAGCCTGCTGATGAAGTCCATGAAGGTCAGCCTTTTAGGCACAGAACACTGAAGAGAAGATTTGAAAGAGCAAACAGAAGGCAGCCAGAATCATTGTTGTTTTTTCCTCATAGCCAGTGAAGGAACTGTTAAAATGCATTTTGAGTACATTGCTAGCCCAGACCATCTCTGTTCGACCAGATGGTGCAGGACTCTAGACTTACTAGGCTCATTTGCAACAGCTGGAAAGCATGCAAAGTGGCTCCGTGAGGAAAATCCTGGCGTGCCTACAGACCATATCCATGTGGAGACAAGGTGAACTTTTGCAAGGCAAAAATTAGGTTTTGTGAACTTCGAACCAAATTAGAAGAACAATTGGATCCAAAAGTAGGTATTCCTTGTCTAGGTGGAAAGAGCCAGTTGTAAGTCCACAGTGAGTCAATCAGTACACATCACGATGACCACAAATTGGGGTTACACAGTTTGCGTGCTTGCTGAATGAGTGTTATGCCGGATCCTATGTTTCATGGTCTCCAGGCCCTGTAGAACCTAGAGATGCCTTGTAGCCCAGTCAGCTCTTGAGGGAAACTTCGGGAGAGACCCCTGGACCAGACTAACCAGCTAAGATGCTCCTGGCTTCTTGACTCTCAGGAACTGTATGAAGTATTATTACATGTTTGTCATTAGTCAGCAATGAAGAATTCATACAATAACATACAGAACATTTTGTAGGAGGCCAAGGGCATTCATTGAAAATAGATCAAAGGGTAGGTTAACCCAAGTGAGCATCAAACATAGGAGAAATGTAGCGGAGCTGGCTGCAAAAAGCAGATTTAACTGTAATGGACAAGTAGTATGAGGTATAATTGATTGTGTGTTCAAGTAAAATACAGTTACTAACAGGGGAAGATGAGGAAAGAGTGATTTGGTGAGCATTTACTCTGTACGTTATTTATTCTTTGCAGAAACTCTGTGGTTCTATGCTATACATTATCTGTACTTTATAATACAAGAAAAGAGAGGCAGGGTCAGAAGGAGAAACACCTGCTCAAATTCACACAGATGGTAAACAAGGGAGCTCCTATTAGGACCCAAGCCAATCTTGACTCCGAAGTTCACTTTCTTTCTGTGCTTCTGTGTGCTGAAGCAACGAAAAGAAAGACTGAATAAGGGAGATCCTGTTGGAAGATAAGTGTAAGATAAACAACTATCAGGGGAAAAATTCTTCAGTCTTTTGGAAGAAGGGAGAGAAAGACTGTCTGTGAAAACAAAATAAAACCCAGTAAAAACATATGGCTAATTAAAATGAGGATGCACCCTGGCTGGTGGCTCAGTGGATAGGCGCCGGCCTGCAAACCCAAAGTCGCTGGTTTGATTCCCAGTCAGGGCACATAACCCAGGTTGCAAGCCAGGTCTCCAGCCAGGTCTGTAACTGGAGGCAGGTATAAGGCAACCATACATTGATGTCTCTCTCCCTCTCTGCCTCTCTTCCCTTCCCCTCTCTCTAAACATAATAAATAAAATCTTTTTAAAAATGATGTGAACAGAAGATATTTTGGGTGATGGTAAAATTGATGTCTCTCCTCTTTTTCAGATTGAGTTTCCTGAAACACCCCTGAGAGAGTCAGCAGGGGAAAGCACAGTAGCACCTACAGTATTGTGTTGTGTACAGGCAGCAGAGACGCTGCCTGGCTCAGAGCAGACAGGGAGGAGAGCAGGTCGTGGAAAGTCCTCCAGCAAGACAGCAGAAGAATAAAGGAGCATTTTGCCAAGAAGGTGCCACATGGTGCCATCATTTTCTGTTTCTGAGGGTTTGGTGATATTGTCCAGCTGACAGAAAAACCATACTGAGTGAAAGTTTTGGGAGAGAAGTTTACAGAGGGTAGTGAAAAGGTAATAGGAAAAAGATTTGGGGACCAAAAGTTTCAGGGGAAACACTTAAATGATACTGTGGCTGAAGTGGTTAAACAGGAACGTCTCAGAGCTAATTCTACCAGAAGAGAGGTGGGTTATTATATAGCAAGGGTTGTGACTCCACATTTCAGTGGAGATTCCACTATGATTCTCAAGGGTCATGTGGGATTCACCTGTGAATTGTCATATTGTCATTAGGAGGGGGATTTACTTACCTATTGTCTCCAACTCTGCATTGACCAAGGTTACCCCATAGGAAACCAATCAGATTTATGCAGATATTAGAACTGACCAGGTTTCTATAGGCACCCAATGTCAGGTGTCAGAAAAGTTTGAGGGCAGAAAGCAGGAGAGCTGGTACAGCTGAGGCAGGGTATTACCTGCCCAAACTTGGCTATGTCGGCCATGGAAGAAGTAAAAGATTTTGAGATGCATCTCAAGAAATAACTTAATACAACTATCATCTTTCCAATTTGTTTAAGCAAAGATAACAAACTTGAAAACCATACAAAGGCTCTAATTAAAAAAACACCATCCTGCTTGTGTGGGACAAAGGTGTAGGATACACAACATGCTGAGCAGAATATGAAAGAAGATATTTTGATTGAACTATTTCCTTGATTACAGTGACATAGATTTATTCGACTTACTCATGCTGCTTCAGGATTGAAAGTGGAAATGACTCTGAATTCCCCATTACTTATTTGTCATTTGTTTTCTGTAAGTATATTTAAATTAATTGTTTAACTATTCTTATGTGGTTATCATTTCGGTAATTTTTACCAAATTCTGTTGGGGTCCTTTTAACACCCCAAGTCTGCTGCCAACACCACAACAGGCACACGCACAACATGCAACTACATACTTTTTAGGTCATTGAAGGCTGAACCCAGATAGATGACCAGAGTCAAGATTTCAGGGCTGTGTGAAATCAGACTCACAGAAGCACCATCCATTACAGACTGGGTTTTCAGTTTGTTTGTGTTTAAAGTTATAACCACCATTGTGACAGATTTCCTCAAAAGGATTGCTGACTTGTGCTTACATTAGATCCCATCAGGTGACCTCCTCAATTCAGAGCAAATGCCATTTGTGAGGAAGCAGAGGAGAAATCCAGTTTTTTCATATAGAAATTCTAAACAGCAAATCTCTCATTGTGTATCTTCTATGTGCAGTGGTTCGACATAGCACTCACATTTCCCATGAGGACACAAAGCAGATATTATTATCTCAATTTTTACAGAAGAGAAAATGGAGGCCAAATGAGCTGAGCTGCTGAAGTACTCATGATCAGAAAGCGGCAGAGCCAGGATTTAAATCCAGGCATGTCTGGCTCAGAAGCTCTGTTCCTTCGCCTACACCTGGGGCTTTGTCACATGCATTGTGCTAGGCTTCCTGGGAATCAACATACTCCAGCCACCTCACCCCCACCTTCTTATGTAATAACCTGGAGGGATATGGAGAGCCATCTGCTTCGAGAACAACATATTTGCGTCCATAAGGCAAATAAGTTGGCAAAAACAGAAGGATTGAGACATTGCCTTTTGGCATTCCTAACTTACTCTGCATTTATAAAAAAGAAATGCATAGTCCAACATGTTGATTTCATAAGCCTATCATTATCATTCATTCTGAAATAAGCAGACTCAGGGACATCATGTACAAAATACAGGATTGTTGTTTTGGAAGATGAGGTCAGGCAGGAAGAATCATTTATTTATTTACTTACTTATTTTTTAACTCCTACCTCCTAAAGCTTACAGGTGACTTCATAAAATATATTTCAACACAGAGGCCTATGAAGGAGTAAAACAAGCAAGGAAAAGCACTTGGGATTAATTTTTAGAAACATGTGATCACAAGGTCATTTCAAGGTAAAACAAAGCAGTGGTTTCAAAACAAGGCTGATCATTCAAATTTATCTGAAGACCTTTACATATAGTATACTATGTTAGGTACCCAAGCCGAACTTCAGGCAGTGTTTCCAAGAATAAGGTTCAGGCATCTATAAAAATTCTCCTGTGGAGCCCCCACTGGTGGCTCAGTGGATAGGTGCTGACCTGGGAACCCAAAGATTGCTGGTTCGACTCCCAGCCAGGGCACATAACCAGGTTGCAAGCCAGATCTCCAGGTAGGTCCATAGCTGGAGGCAGGTGAAAGGCAAACATACAATGATGTTTCTCTTCCCTTCTTCCTTGCTCCCCACCCTTCTCTCTAAAAATAATGAATAAATTAAAAAAAAAATTCTGTGGCCATTCTGATGGTCAGTTTCAGTTCAGAGCCATTGCTTAAAATTTTGTAAGCTCATACTTGGAGACCCTATTTGTTTATTTTAATTTGCATGTGCATTCTTGAAGAATAAGCTCATTTTTAAGCATAAATTCTAAATGATCAATAATAAAGGAAACATTTAAAGACCAATATAAGAAGCTCCACTTGGCTCTCATGTGCCTTTCCCAGAAGTTCCTACGAATCTCAAAAACCTTCCAAGAAGCGCTATTGATAATTACAGTTTCTTGTATTACTGAAACAAGGGAGCTCACCCAGAAGCTACTGTGAATTCTGTATCAGGCATATGTCCATGCTTCTAGTAACAGCCTCTCTTCTATTTTGGGGGAAGGAAATTCTAATCCACATTCAAATATAGAACATATGGAGAAGATTATTCTGGGAGATGTAGTTCCAAGTAGTTGTGGCCAGGAAAGAGTGGCAACAGAAAATCTAGCATAATCTTTAAATTGCTATCATAGGAAAAAGTATGAAATACACAAGCAGAGCACTTACACTGGTTGGGGTTCATTCTGGAAAACAAATCACAGCCATTATGACAACAGGGACAATTTAATATGGGGAATTTGTTAATCCAGTGCTGGAGGACTGAGAACGAAAAGGAGATCATTAAAAGGAGTCATTACAAAAATCTGTTACACTTAGGGAAATAGGAATAAAAAGAAGAGGCTAAGATCATTAGAATCTAGAAGTCCATGGAGGGGACCCTCTAGAATTAGGGTTCAGAAGTTCAAGAATGTTGCCACCTATTTGGCTGATGCTAGTATGTTAAGGGGCTTGGAGGAGGGACTCATAGTATGGGCCTCTCTCATCTCCAAAAAAGAAATGCTGCCCAGCTGGTGGTGGTGTTACTTCAGAACACTGAGAGAGGTCGTTCCTACACTGTCGTCACTCAGAGACATCAGTAGGAGGCCTGGGCACCTGGTGCTGAAAAGGGGCACCATGAGGCTGGTAGTGGGATTGCTCTGAGAGTGGCAAGTTTTTATTCTTCTGTGCCAGGATCAAAGGCCATGGGAGGGTGACCTGATAGGAAAAGTAAATAAGCACAGATGCACAAGTCTCTCCTCCTCTTCTCCTGCCATCCATTCTTCCCCTGAGTTCCTCCTATTGATGGAAACTAACAGTAGGCCTTCTGATAACAGGAAAGTGTTTGCAGAACTGTCACCACGAAGGTGGGCACAGGAAAATGGATTTGAAACCTAATACCTTCAACATTATTCAGTGGGAAAGGTTGGAAAATAGCAACAGAATAAGCCCCGCCCCCCCCCCCCCCCCAAAGGAGAGGATAGTAATAAAAAAGGGAAGAACAGAGATGCCTAAAATGGGATATGAACATTTGATTATCCTGCATAGGGCAAGCCGTGCCCCACCCCCACCCACCCCTGCCGCCGTCCCACCCCCAGCTGTTCCAATCTGATCTCCCCTCTAGGATGACTAATTTATTTTTTTTTCTTTTTCTTTTTGCGGGGCTGGGGGTGGGGTAAGGGACAGAGATCTTCCATTTAGAGATCAAAAAGTCCTCATATAGTAAGTCCTGGATAAGGTTGAGCTGTGAACACTAAGAGCTGAGGAAAGGGTTTAGGAATAGAGAGGAGACTTCAAAGCTGTGAGCTCTATTTCTTAAGCTGAGTGGTGGGTACGGGAGGCTTATTTTACTTAATTCATTAGTATTATTATTGAAGAATATTTGTGTATGACACTCCTTTGTATGTAAGCATGTTTTTTATGAGTCACTGAAGAAAAGCTAACAAGCAGTTTCCCTGAAGGTTCTCTGCGGCACTGGGGGGGACACCAAGACGTCAGCAGCACTGCTGTTCAGGGCTCTGACTGATGGACCTGCCCTCAGCCCCTGTCAGGAGGTGCATGCCCCGTCAGCTGGCTGGGAAGGAGGGAAGCGGTGAACAGCTTATGGTAGCCTC
The DNA here is from genome assembly GCA_004026585.1 of Noctilio leporinus. Lineage (NCBI taxonomy): Eukaryota > Metazoa > Chordata > Mammalia > Chiroptera > Noctilionidae > Noctilio > Noctilio leporinus. Next base: position 224,408 of record PVIW01001748.1, on the reverse strand, counting down.
GAGGACTTGTTCATGGAGTACGTATGGGAAGACTTCTGGGGAACCCCATATGAAATGAGAAAAAATTGGGTTGAAGCCTTCACAGATACCGTGGGAATAGGTTAGGGAGATATTGTATATCCTGAGTCTACAACCTCTTGGAGCCCTAAGTTTATAGGTCATGTCAATATCATATAAATAATAGCTCACATTCCTTTTCTGGCCTTAAGAGCATCCTTTAAATCTTTGCTCCGTATAGAACCAACACCAGTTGCAGTTTCTCTTGTGTTTCAAGTCTATTTACCTCTCTTTGGTTGCCCAGTAACATACCATGGAGAAGCAATTTACAAAATGTAGCCATGGTGCTTAGAGACATTAATTCTGCTCTTAAGGTGAATAGTTTATTCTCAGGGTGTTTTGTCTTGTTTTTTTCCTACTATAGGATCAGGACCACTGAGATAGCAGCATAGTAGAGATATCTGTGTAATTCTTATCTATGGGTCAGGATATTAAAATGCCATGTAATAAAATACCTGTTTAGAAATATTAATATTGTTGACTCTTGCATTGAAAACCAACCTAATAATGAGAAAACAGAAAGGCAGGGAGGTTTGGATAATTTTACTCAATTCTGTGTTCTACCCAATTTACCAGGCAAAAATAAATAAATTATGTTTGAAAATCAGTCATGCAATATTTTTGGACAGTTTTCATAAAAATGGATTATCTGTCATAGGCATCTAAAGCTTTAACCCTGTGTGGTATAGTAACATTGTAGGTGGGTGCTCTGAGCCAGGCTTACACAAGTAAGAGCCAGGCTAGAATGATTTGAGGGTCCCCCAAGGGCTGCCCACCCCAAAATGATAACTCTACCCACTGTCCATTATTGTCTCTGAAAGTTGGATTCATAGCCTAGATGTTTTCTGGAGTTGAAAGTATTTTTGTCTTTGTCATTATATTTTTCATAATTTGTTTGTTTTTGTTAACTGCGAGGAATGTCCAGTTTATAAAGAAGAGTTTTCAGATTAAATCTTTCACTTGCTATTATTGCCTGGCCAACAACCAAATTCTGAGTGTTGCTGGTACATGGGAGAGTAGTAATCACAGTACTGATGGTTGTTATTGTTACTTGCACTGAAATATAACTTGTATGAACTGAAGAGTGTTCAGTGTTCAGCTCAATAAATTTTTACATGCGCATATACCCCAGTAACCACTACCCAGAGGTTCCTTCCTGTCTCTTTCCAGTCAATACCCAGCTCTGTCTCCCTCCAACACACACCAAAAGGTAAACACTATTCTGACTTCTATCACCACAGCTTGGTTGTACCTATTTTAGAACTTTATATAAATAGAATCATTCAGTGTGTATTCCTTGGTGTCTGGATTTTTCAACTTCACATTATATCATTGAGACTCATTCATGTTGTTGCAATTATCAGTGGCTTATTCTTTTTCTTTGCTGTGTAATCATCTATAAATATACCACCATTTATCCATTGGACTGTTGGTAGGCATTTGAGTTGTTTCCAATGTTTGAATAATTTAAATAAAACTACTATGAACATTTTCTTTTATCCTCACTTAAGGAACTTTTTTTTTTCCTTTTTAGAGAGAAAGGAAGGGAGAGAGAGAAACATCAGTGTGAGAGAGAAACATCAATTTGTTGCCTTCCAAATGCTCACAGAATGGGGGTCTTACATGTCCAGGCCAGGGATCAAACCTGCAACATTTTGGTTATGAGGCAAAGCTCCACCATCTGAGCCACACCAGTCAGGGCTGTTCTAGACATTTTGGTACATTTAGTTTGGTGGGCATATGTATTTTCTTCTCTTAAATATGTATCAAGGAGTGGAATTCCTGGGTCATAGCTTTGGTAGAAAATGCTTGAACTGTTTACTGAGAGGCTAGTTTTGATGGGAGGTGTATTGGTGTTTCTGTTTATCCTTTACATCTATTATCTGGTTTTCTCTTTCTTATTTGTGCCCTAAATCATCCTAGTTTGTATTCTGGTTGAATTTGGTTAATGGAACAGTTGATTGGGGAATGGGAAGAGATCGAAATGGTGGTGGTGGTGGGGAAATAATCGCAGTATTCATCTCTTCTGTTGTCTCCCTGTTTCATCAGCAAAGAGAGAGGCTCCATTCTCCTATGGCCACAGCTCTTGTTGGACAGCCCCTCTTCCACTGGTTCCACTAACACCATCCTTCATTACTTCTTTAGTCTCAGCAGGTGATTATGGTTACCTCTTGTTGCTAGTCCCCCAATGCTTCTTCACCACTAGCATGGTACTCAACCCTACTTGCATCTCTGAAAAATAATACTTTTATAAAACTCTAAGACTTCTGAGCTGCTCTCTCTTCTGATACAGGAGGAAATAAAAAAATAGTTTAAGGGAGGGAAAAATGTGTTGGAACATAGAGGGATTTTTACTCTGCATGAGAGAATTGTCACAGGAGAGAGATTGCACTGAAAGTAGCTATTTAGGGCAATTCAAGTTAACAGCTATGTTGCATGTGGACTAGAATGCTGACCAACATATAGATGAAGTTTCCATCCACAAGCAGTTTTGCTGACAGCTAGACTTTAACTTTGATCCTGGCTGCACATGACTCTACTAAGCTTCAATTTTTTTATTTTGTAAAATGGAAATAATAATCATGTCTGTTTCAAGTTGACCAGTAGCTCAACCATTGCCACACCTCCAAAGTTGTCAGAGAGTGAAGAAAATCAAGGTAACTATACACCAAAGAGGAGATAAGAGATTTTGTGATTTCATTAAAGAAATTCCCCTACTGGTGGTAGGAATACCTAGGCAGTATTCTTGAACTACTCAGAATCTTGGAGACAAGGTCCCATATATGAGGTCTGTCCCAAAAGTATTGAGCTAATGTCAATACAATTAAAATAGTTTCAGGACAGACCTGTATACTGTAACTTTGGGGAAATACAACCACCAACCAAGGACAGAGAAGCTTTCTTCAGGGTAGCAGTCTAATATAATGGTTAAAACAAAGATTTAAGAGTGACGTGTGAGTAAGAATCTAGACTTCGTCTCTAATTGACAGCATACCCTTGATCCAGTGGTGAACATTTGTCAGTTCTGTTTACTGCCAGATGGAGGTAAACATTCCAATACCTTTCATAGTAATTGTTGTTAAGGGCTTCCCCCCCCCCCCACACACACAAAAAGATACATAAAGATCTTTATGAGCATGGGTCTCCCTACTTCAGCTAAGTGCTGGGATAAGCTGTCAAAGGTAGGCCCAGCAGGTAACTGCTATGAGGGAAATATTGGGAGTAGGTAGGGAGAAAGGTGCAAAGTAAGATAAGATATCAAAGTTGAACAGGCATGAAGTCTGGGAATGGTGGTACTGAACACTGACATGTATCTTGAATAAGATCTTGATTCCAGGATTGAAAAATTAGATTTATTTATTTACTTATTTATTTATAAATGATAGTCATTTGCAAGCCCAGAACTTCATTCCTACTATCTTCATTTTGTTCATTGTAGAGACACAATATCAAGATCAATATGTGTATTTCTTACACACACACACACACACGATAACATATTGTTAGCAACTGCTCAGTTTCCAAGCAAAGCCTGACATTAGCTAGCTGGAATAGAATCAGGGGAAAATAAAGGGGTTCATGAGAAAACAAATTCCAGTTTGTCTGTGGGCATGCATGCCAAAAGCAAAACAGTTTCTAAGGCAGCTAAGGCTTTGGGCAAATTCTGATAGCACTGAAGGGTGAGGAAATAGTCAAGGAAGCAAACAATGTGCCTCTGGCTTCCCGCTGGTGATTCAGAAAATTCTGATTCAAAAACAAGAATTATTTTCAAGGGTCTTTGACAGAGCTGACAGTTCTTTAGCTGTCAGCTACTCTCCAGAGACCCTAATGAGCTCCTTCTTGTCAGGTCCTTCTGTCTAAACAAAGAATTGCTCATCTCTCTATCTGCCACCCCACAGTGAATGTGCACTTACCTTTGCTTATGCAGAATATAAACTATTATTTAATGCAAACACTTGTTCATGTTGATCACTAGGTTGTTTCTGTCAACCTATATCAATGAGGTCTTTAATGTGTCAGTGACTCAACAGCAGCATATGCATGTAAACAGGTGGTTAGAAAGTGCCTTTCTATTGATAAACTAATACGATTCTGATTCCAAAAGAAGTTGATGCAGTTATCTTTGGGACTCAAAATTCCTGAGGGTCTTGTAAGTGGTCAAATACCTTACATTATTTTCTACAATAAAAGCAAATCATAATAAGGGGCAACAGATGACATCTCAGAAAAAGAATGCTTCTTTACATATATTTAATAAATCTCATTATTCCTTCTGTACAATATTCAAGATTCTTGTCCAATTCAACATACAGAGGCTCCCATTTTAATTTTAGAATTCAGGAATCCCCTTTTAAACAGGCTTCTGTTCTTTTTTAAAATAACCTTTCTTACCAATTTGCACATGGTCTTTAAACAATTCTACACTGTTTTGCCCTCTCCTAGTTAAACAATGTATTTCCATTTTTAATGTTCTTCAGTATAGAATGGTGGTCAAGAGCATGGACCTTGTAGTAATTCAACTTGAGTTTTGAGTTCTGATCAAATTCTTCTTGGTTCATCTGTTTGAAAGAGAAGCTACCCTTTTCATAAAAAAGAGATGAAATAACTAAAATAGCAACAAAAACAAAAAAACAAAAAAATTCTTCAAACAAATTATTATGTAACTACATTCTTCGATGTTTATTGGTACAATGAAAAGAAAAAGGAAGGCCTTGGCTAGTGGCACAGTGGATTAGGCACTGGCCTGAGAACTCAAAGACCACTGGTTCAATTCCAAGCCAGGGCACATAACCAGGTTGCAAGCCAGGCCTCCAGCCAGGTCCGTAGCTGGAGGCAGGGGAAAGGCAACCATATATTGATTTCTCTCTCCCTCTCTGCCTCTCTCCCTTCCCCTCTCTCTAAAAATAATAAAAATTAAAATCTTTAAAAAAAAGAAAAAGGAAAAGAAATGAATGAGAAAGAAAAGGAGGAGAAAAGTATAACGAAAGCAATCAGTGTCTCTGTTGGATAACTTTAAGTTTAACTTCTGTTCTGGCCAACTAACCTTTTATGAGAGCAACTCTCTGAAAGATAATAATGAAAACTCCAGACAAAATTAAAAAGTAATTTTTACACATTGGAAACTAGAGAAAATTGGACAAATTCTAGGCAGGAGTTGACACTTATATGAATGGAATGACATGGTTGAGTGTCCCATTTTTATAGGTGGCACCAGTCTTTCTAACCTGAAAAATGAGAGCACAGAGATCCAAGAAATGAAAGCTGCTGGGAAAGTAAGGAGGGTGGGGCCCAGGTAAGGGGAGAGTGAGAGACAAGAAACTCCAAATTTTGTATATTAATTCTGCCCAAATCTTAGACTAGCTCCTGAACCACACATTTGTGGGACAGACTTAACATAGTCTAATGAGCACAAAGGATCAAGCTAATATTTTAGTCATCAGTCCAAAGACAGAATTTTCATTTTGACAGTAACAAAATTATTTACTTGCTAAAGTAAAAACAATAAAAATTATTGTTGGTCATTCATTGTGTTCAGTACATACTTTAAAAATTACTTGACATGCACAAGTTTAGGGAAACATGAGCCAGTCTCAAGAAAAAAGATAATAAACCATGACTAAACTAAAAAATAATCAGATGTTGGAATAAGCAGGCAAAAGAGTTTAAAGCATCTATTATAACTTTGCACAGTAAACTAAGGGAAAATATACTCATTAGAAAAGGCAATAGAAAATTAAGCAGAGAAACCCTGGCTGGTAGCACAGTGGTTAAGGCGCCGGCCTGCGAACCCAAAGGTTGCAGGTTCGATTCCCCAGCCAGGGCACATAACCAGGTTGCAAACCAGGTCTCCAGTCTGGTCTGTGGCTGGAGGCAGGTGAAACGCAACCATACATTGATGTCTCTCTCCCTCTCTGCCTCTCCCTTCCCCTCCTTCTAAAAATT
>PVIW01001748.1:110222-218308 GCA_004026585.1 Noctilio leporinus | reverse complement strand
GAAAATTAAGCAGAGAAACTTAAATTATATCAAAGGACCATATATAAATTCTACAACTGAAAACTTTAAACCTGAGACTTGGATAGGTTAACAGAGAATAAAGATGACAGATAAATGAATTAATAAACATTAATATAGAACAATATACATTATTTAATTTGAGGAACAATTAAACAAACAAACAAACAAACAAAAGAACGGAGTCCCAGGGACCTGTGAACAACATAAGAAGGTGTAGTATATGTGTAATTGGACTTCTAGAAGGAAAAAGGAGAAAATATAGTTTAAGAAATAATTTTACCAATTGGTGAAAGTCATACATTTTCAGATAAAGATCAGTGTATCTAAAAAGGGACAAATGCAAAGAAAACCACAACTATGCACATCATAGTCATTCTAGAACATCAAAGTTGAGATTAAAAAATAGCTTAAAAGAAATGAAAGTGGGGGGAGGCAGAGGCAAAGAAGGGGAGCAGCTTAGACAAGAACCTAGTATAAAGGAACCATGGACATGGACAACAGGTGGGATTGACTTTGGGGGGAAAGGGTGGGTGGGGAGGGGGACAGAGGGGAGCAAAAAAGGGATGAATGTAATACAACAACAATAAAATTTAAAAAAAAAAAGAAATGAAAGAAAAATGACATATTATATATAGTGGAACAGTAATCAAATTTCACTAATTTTTTCAACCTAAGCCCTAAAAACCAGTAGACAATGTAACGATACTCTTACTGTGCTAAAAACATGAAACTTTAACACAAAATTCTATATCCAGAAAAATATCTAAATATTTGTCAGAAATAAAGTGAGATAAAGACATTACCACAGAAAAGAAAATAAAGAGAATCAATTACCAGCAGATGCATGCTACAGAAAATGCTAAAGGAAAATTTTCAGAACTAGGGGAAATTATAGTAGAAAGAAACTCAGATACTCAGAAAAAATTAAAAGCATTAGAAAAGATCTAGAAAGATATAAAGACTATTTTTATTCTTAATTTCTTTAAAATATATATGCCTGTTTTAACAAACACGTAATATTGTTTATGAGGCATTTACTGCACAAAGATGTAATGAATGTCACAGTTCTAATATGAATGATGAGGAAAAGGATATAGTTAAAACTGTCTGCATTTTATGTAGAGTAACAATATTAACTCTAAGAAGGCTGAGAGTTATAGGTGTTCATTATCATTTCGAACTAATCACAAAAATAGATCACTAAAAGTTAATGCAAAGAAACATAGCTGAGGTAGATTCAAATTCTCTTCAAATTTGGATTGTAAACTACTTGAAAATAATGTATGCAGTGTATTTTAATGATTCTTTAAAAATTCTGAATCTGTACATTATCTGAGAAAAAATGTGCCAAAGAAGAGGGCTTAGGATGATTGCTGTTTACTTTGATTTAAGACCAAAGTATGCTTCACGAAAACTTCTGTGGTGGGGTTAAAAAAAATCTGTGGTTTAGGATTTTGGTTTTAAATGCTAAAGCCAAAGCCATTTACTCTTTCCCATGAAAATCTTTTTGACCTTGTTTCCCTTGTCCCATATATAGTGTGCCCCTGGGAGAAGGTTTCTATTCTCCTTTATTCTCATTCATACACTTAGAGCAAATCTTGAAGCTTATGGGAGGATGTGCATCAATATCACTAGGAAAGTGAATATATGGGCCTGAAATTCTTGGAACACTCATGTTTTGTTTTTTGTTCTTGTAAAAGTAGATGAAAATAATAAATTATGACCATTATTTTAAGCAAGGTATGGCAATCAAGGTTACAGAGATCTTACCTGTAAGGTATATGCCTCCCTCATTTAAGAATAATAAAAATATGCAAATTTTTGTTTATGCTACTTTAATTATATTTATACATGTGGATTAAGAAATGCTGTTTCTATTTTAAAAATTATAATATGATTTCACCCTGGGTAGAAGTCATAGTTGGATTTTACCATAAATGGTTGGAGGTTGTTAAGTAACTTTCCATCTGGGTTAATAGTCTACTTAGAATGCTTCTCCCTTCTTATGGAGTAAGAAACAAAGGAAGGTCAGAAATGTCTTTCCCTTCCATGGAGTCATTCCTTGGTGTTTCCTGCAGAGAATTAATTACAGTGTTGGCATAACCCCTTCATCACCTCCTCCTGCTGCTTCTCTCCCTGTCCATGAATGAAATTTTCCAGCTCTGGGTCTCAGTACAATTTAAACAGCTAAGTGCAAGTAATATCTAAATGGTGTTTGTGAATTATGTTAACCAGGGAATAAATGAACATAAAACCTTTAAAACATTTTTGTTTTGTGAATTTTATGAAGTGGTTTTAATTCTATCCATAGCCAACATCATTTTCCCTCTTTCTCTTTCTTCATCTCCTGCTTTAAAAAAAAAAAAAGAAAAGAAAAATGAGACTGCTTTGGCACAGGAAGAGGAATTTCAGGCCCGTTACTTCCATGACTTTGGTTTTGCCAAGAATTTAATCCTCAATATGAGGGATGCAGTAAAGTATAAGTTATAAGCTACAGGAGTACAATGGTTTTAAAGTTGTATTAAATAGGATGAGCCCTGGCTGGTGGCATATTTGATAAGGCACAAGCCTGAAAACCCAAAGGTCACTGGTTCAATTCCTAGCCAGGGCACACATAACTAGGTTGCAAGCCAGGTCCCCAGCCAGGTCCATAGCTGGAGGCAGGTGAAAGGCAATCACACATTGATGTCTCTCTCCCTCTCTGCCTCTCTCCCTTACCCTCTCTCTAAAAAATAAAAATATAAAATTAAAATTAAAAAAGAATAAAATTTCAATTATACCCTATTTCTAAGTGCTGTGACCCTAAGTAGTTACTTGACTTCTTCAAACTTTGATTTTCTCAACTTTAAAATGGGATACTAATTGTATCCATGTCATAGGTTAAATGTATTAAATCATTTAAAGTACTCAACGCAATGCCTACCACATCTTAAGAAATCTATAAATGTTACTTGTTCTTATTATCTTGTTTTTCCATCTCAAGAAATCTTTGGCCTTTTTTTTGCAATGAAACCAAAAGTCACAGTTAGCTCAACCCATCAAATGTCTGCTAATAATGCAGATAGACAGGTTTGTGTTTCATAGCCAGAGGCCTAAATTAGCCATAGCCATCTTGTTCAAAAGAGAGGATAAAAGTGAGCAGGCTGAATTTTTTCCAAATTTCATCATGTAGCCTAGAGCATCTTGAATTCTCAGCTGCTTCAGCAGAAACCCAAGCTTAACTGATTTGTAAAACAATGTAAGCTACTCTCTGTTCAATAATGAAAGAATATAAAAAATGTATTCTTTGATTTATAAATATACAAAATGTAACAAAATGTGAAAATATTTATAAATTAAACTTAGGTTTCCTTTTTAAAATTTTTTGTACTTTATTTTATTGTTGTTGTATTACATTTATTCCATTTTCCCCCTACTGCTCTCCCCTGCCCAACCCTCCCTCTTCCCCCTCCCACAGTCAATCCCACATGTTGTCCATGTCTTCATGGGTCATCCATGCTAGTTCCTTGACTAAACTCTTCCCCTTCTTTGACTCTTTCTCCCCCTACCCCTCCCCTCTGCACACTGAAAGTCTGTTCCTTGTTTCAATATCTTTAGTTCTGTTTTGCTTATTTGTTTGTTTTGTTCATTAGTCTCCTGTAATGGGTGAGATACGGTATTTGTCTTTCACAGACTGGCTTATTTCACTAAACATAATACTCTCCAGTTCCATCCATGTTGTTGCAAAAGGCAGGAGTTTCTTTTTTTTTTTTCTGCTGTGTAGTATTTCGTTGTGTAAATGTACCAAAAGGTTTTGATCTACTGATGGGCATTCAGGCTGTTTTCAGCACTTGGTTATTGGAAATAGTGCTGCTATGAACATAGGGATGCATAAGTTCTTCTGAATTGGTGTTTCAGGATTCTTTGGGTATAATCCTAGTAGTGGAATTGCTGGGTCAAAAGGCAGTTCTATTTTTACTTTTTCGAGGAAATTCCATACTGTTTTCCATAGTGGCTGTACAAGTCTACATTCCCACCAACAATGCACCAGAGTTCCCTTTTTTCCACATCCTCACCAGCACCTGTTTGTTGATTTATTAATGATTCCTATTCTAATTGGTGTGAGGTATCTCATTGTGGTTTTAATTTGCATCTTTCTGATGGCTAGTGATGTTGTGCATTCTTTCATATGTTTATGGGCCCTTTGTATGTCCTCCTCATAGAAGTGTCTGTTCAGGTCCTTTGCCCATTTTTTTCTAGATTTTAGTTATTATTTTTAGAGAGAGGGGGAGGGAGAGAGACATCATGTATAGTTGCCTTTCACCTGCTTCCAGACACAGACCTGGCTGGAGACCTGGCTTGCAACCTGGTTATGTGCCCTGGCTGGGGAATTGAACTGCCCATTTGTTAATTGGGCTGTCTGTTCCCCTTGTGTTGAGTCACATAAGTTCTTTATGTATTTTGGAGATCAAACCCTTGTCTGAGGTGTTATTAGCAAATATGTTTTCCCATACAGTTGATTCCTTTTCATTTTGCTGACGTTTCCTTGAGCTAAATGGAAACTTTTCAGTTTGATATAGTCCCATTTGTTTATTTGTTCCTTTATTTCCTTTGCCCTTTGAGAAATATGGGTGAAAATATTGCTGCCTGGGATATTTGATATTTTACTGCCCAAGTTTTCCTCTAGGACTTTTATGGTGTCATGGCTGATGTTAAAGTCCTTTATCCCATCTTGAGTTTATTCTGATGTATGGTGTAAATTGGTGGTCCAGTTTTATTTTTATTTTTTTTGCATGTCTCTATCTAGTTCTTATAACACCACTTGTTAAAGAAGCTATTTGCACTCCATTTATGCTCTTTCCCCCTTTGTCCAATATTAATTGTCCATAGAATCCTGAGTTTAATTCTGGGCTATCTATTCTGTTCCATTGGTCTATAGGTCTATTCTTTGTTTTTTGGTTTGTTTGTTTGTTTTTGTTTTTGTTTTTGAGAGAGGGTAAGGGAGAGAGGCAGAGAGGGAGAAAAACATCAATGTATGGTTATCTTTCACCTACCTCCAGCTATAGACCTAGCTGGAGACCTGGCTTGCAAACTGGTTATGTGCCCTGGCTGGGAATTGAACCAGTGACCTTTGGGTTCTCAAGCTGACGCCTTATCCACTGAGCCACCAGCCAGGGCTTATATGTCTATTCTTATGCCAGTATCAGATTATTTTGATTACAGTGCCCTTGTAGTATAGTTTGATATCCAGTATTGTGATTCCTCCTACTTTGTTCTTTGTTCTCAAGGTGGCTATGGCTTTTCAGGATCCATATGAATTTTTGAAGTATTTTTCCTAGATCTATGAATTATGCCATTGGTATTTTAATTAGAATTGCATTGAATCTATAGATTCCTTTGGGTAATATGGACATTTTAATGATGCTAATTCTTCCCACCCAAGAACATGGTATATGCTTCCATTTATTTTTATCTTCCTTAATTTCTGTCTTCAGTGTTCTATAGTTTTCTGAGTACAAGTCTTTTACATCCTTGGTTAAGTTTATTCCTAAGTATTTAATTTTTCTTGTTGTTATGGTAAATGGGATTTGTTTTCTAGTTTCTTTCTCTAATGTTTCATTGTTGGTATACAAAAGTGCCTTTGATTTCTGAATAGTGACTTTATATCCAGCTCATTTGCTAAGTTTGCTTATAGGTTGAGTAGTTTTTTGGTGGAGTCTATTGGGTTTTTATGTACATTATCATATCATCCACAAGTAATGATAGTTTTACTTCCTCCTTTCCAATTTGGATGCCTTTGAGTCCTTTTTCTTGTCTGATTTCTATGGTTAGAACTTCCAAAATGATGCTGAACAGAAGTGGAGAGGGTGGACATCCTTGTCTTATTCCTGATCTTAGAGGGAAAGCTTTTAGTTTTTGCCTATTGAGTATGACATTTGCTATTGGTTTCTTGTACATGGCATTTATTATGTTGAGGTATGCTCCCATTTTGCCAACTGTTTTTTTAATCATAAATGGTTGCTGTACTTTATCAAATGCTTTTTCAGCATGTATTGATATGATCATATGTGTTTGTCTTTCATTTTGTTTTTGTGGTGTGTTACATTTATTGATTTGTAAATGTTATACCATCCTTGCATCTCTGAGATGAATCCCACTTGATCATGGTGTATGATATTTTGAATGTATTGCTGGATCCAGTTGGCCAATATTTTGTTGGGAATTTTAGCATCTATGTTCATCAGAGATGTTGGCCTGTAGTTTTCTTTCTTAGTAGTATCTTGATCTAGCTTTGGGATTAGAATAATAGCCTCATAGAAAGAGTATGGGAGTCTTGCCTCTTCTTGGATATTTTGGAATAGGTTGAGAAGCATGGGAGTTAGTTCTTCCCTAAATGTTTGGTAAAATTCACATGAGTAGCTATCTGGTCCAGGACTCCTATGTGTTGGGAGGTTTTTTGGTTATTACTTCAATTTTACTAGTTATTCTCAGTCTATTCAGGCTTTCTGCTTCTTCTGGATTCAGTTTTCATAGGTTATACATTACCAGAAATTTGTCCATTTCACTCAGATTGTCAATTTTTTTGTCATATAGTTGTTTGTAGTAATTTCTTACAATCCTTTGTATTTCTGAGGTATTGGTTGTGATTTCTTCTCTGTTGTTTCTGATTTTGTTTATTTGGATTCCCTCTCTTTTTTTCTTTTTTCTTGGTGAGTCTTGTTAAAGGCTTGTCAATTTTGTTATTTTTCCGAAGAACCAGCTCCTGGATTTATTGATTCTTTGGATTGTTCTTTTAGTCCCTATGTCATTTAATTCTGCTCTGATCTTGATTATTTCCTGCCTTTTACTTGATCTGGGTTTTGTTTGTTGTTGTTCCTCTAGTGCTTGCAGCTTTATGGTTAGGTTGTTTGTATAAGCTTCTTCTAGCCTTTTTAGGTATACTTGTATTGCTATGAATTTCCCTCTGAGGACTGCCTTTGCTGTGTCCAATAAGTTTTTGGGTATGGTGTCTTTATTTTCATTTGTTTCCAGAAACATTTTGATTTCTTCTTTGATCTCATTGTTAACCCATTCTTTACTTAATAGCATGTTATTCAGTCTCCATGAATTAGAATGTTTTCATTTTTTTCCCCTTGAAATTGGTTTCTAGTTTCAAGCCATTGTGATCTGAGAAGATGCTTGGTATGATTTCAATTTTCCTGTATTTGTGGAGGCTTGTCTTATGTCGTACCATGTGGCCTATCTTCAAGAATGTTCCATGTGCATTTGAAAATAATGTGTATTTTGCTTCTTTGGGATGAAAAGTTTTATATAGATCAGTTAAGTCCATTTCATTTAGAGTGTTGTTCAATGCCACAATATCCTTGGTATTTTTTTTTCTTGGAAGATCTGTCCATTGTTGATAATGGGGTATTAAAATCCCCTACTATTAGTGTGTTGCTATGAATATCCTTCTTGAAGTTCTCCAAGATGTTCCTTATATATTTGGATGCTCCTATGTTGGGAGCATGGATGTTTACAAGGGTTATATCTTCTTGATGGATTGTTTCCTTAAGTATTATGAAACATCCTTTGCCTCTTTTTATGGCCTCTGTTGTAAAATCTATTTTGTCTGAAATAAATATTGCTACCCCAGCCTTTGTTTCATGTCCATTTTCTTGAAAAACATGTTTCCTTCCCTTCACTTTCAGTCTGTGCTGATTTTTTGTACTGAGGTGTGTCTCTTGTGGACAACATATATGTAGGTCATGGTTTCTTATCCATTCAGCTACCCTATGTCTTTTGATTGGCACATTTGATTCATCTACATTTAAGGTTATTATGGACAGATACTGATTAATTACCATTGTTCCCCTTTTACCTGTGTTCCTGTCTGTCTCTCTCTGTTTCTTCATTTTTTAAAGCAGAACCTTTAGCATCTCTTGAAATGCTGGTTTGGTAGAGATGTATACTTTTAGCCTTTTTTTGTCTGGGAAACTCCTTCTTTCACTTTCCATTTTGAATGAGAACCTTCCTGGGTAGAGTATTCTTGGTTGCAGGCCTTTGTTTTCCCTTACTTGGAATATTTTTTACCATTGCCTTCTGGCTTGTACTGTTTCTGTTGAGAAATCATTTGATAACCTTATCAGAGCCCCCTTAAATGTTATTTGCTATTTCTCTCTTGATGCTTTTAGGATTCTCTCCTTGTCTTTGAAATTTGCCATTTTAATTATGATGTGTCTTAAAGTGGACCTGTTTGGGAGCATCTTTATTGGGACCCTCTGTGCTTCCTGAACTTGAGTGACATTTTCAGTCATCAAATTAGGGAAGTTTTCTATCATTACTTTTTCAAACAGGTTTCTCATCCCTTGTTTCTCTTCTCCTTCTGGTATCCCTATGATAGGGATATTATTGCATTTCATGTTGTCCTGCGGCTTTCTTAAAAATCTCTTCATTCTTTTTTAGTCATTTTTCATTGCATTGCAATATATAGGAATATTTTTCTACATTGTCCTCCAGCTTGCTGATCTGATCCTCTGCTTTCTCTAGCCTGTTGTTGATTCCTTCTACCATATTCTTCAATTCAGATGTTATATTCTCCATTTCCTCCTGGCTCATATTGGTAGTTTCTATGTCCTTTTAATGCTGGTGTAGTTCTCAATAAGTTCCTTGTAGCTTTCCTGGAGTTCTTTGTAGTTCCCCAGGAGTTGTTTGTAGTCTTCTTTGAGCTCACTGAACTCACTGAGCTTCTCTATCATCATTATTTTGAATTCTATATCTGATAGCTTCTTGCCTCTCTTTCATTTAGCTGTCTTTCTGGGGATTCCTCTTTTCCTTTTGGTGATGGACTTTTCTCTTTTTCTTCCCATTTTTAGGTGTCTCTTCTTGTTTGCTTTTGCTTATTCTATTGGGCTTTTTTTTTTTTTTTTTTTTTTTTTTTTTTTTTTTTTTTTTTTTTTTTTTTTTTTTTTTTTTTTTTTTTTTTTTTTTTTTTTTTTTTTTTTTTTTTTTTTTTTTTTTTTTTTTTTTTTTTTTTTTTTTTTTTTTTTTTTTTTTTTTTTTTTTTTTTTTTTTTTTTTTTGAATTCCTGTCTTTGTGATGTGACCTTCTGTAGAGGTGCACTTTCTTTACTTCCTGGATTCATCTCTGGTGAAGTCAGATCATTCCATAATCTGGGCCTAGTCAGCCTGTTAGAGCTAACCAGAGATCTACTGTCTTTGTCTATGTCCTTCAGTTTTTAATCCAATTGATCTGTGCTCAGCTATCAGGTGTAGGTACCACTGGGCAGGGTCAATTAGCTCTGTAGTAAACCAATCAATCTGAGATCAGTGGTCACTTTAGGTACCACTGGGCAGAGCCAATTAATTCAGTTGCAATCCAATCAATCTGTGATCAGCTGCCAGGCTCAGGCACTACTACTACCAGGCTTGGCAGATTGATTCAGTTGTACTCCTATCAACCTGTGATCAACTGCCCGGCTTAGGCACCACTGTGAAAGATAGATTGATTTCATTGTAATCCAATGAATCTGTGATCAGTCTACAGGCTCAGATGTCACAGGTGGGATAGATTGATTCAATTGTAAATCATTGAATCTGTGATCAGGTGCTAGTCTCAGGCACCTCTGGGTAGAGCAGACTGATTCCAGTGGGTGAGGCTATGAGGATCCCTCAGGCATTTTTGCCTGAGAAAAACTATGAGGATCCCTCAGTACTTTTCCTATGGTGGGGGGGATGAGTCAGCACCAGGACCTGGTTGGCTGATCCCTCATTTCTCTCCTCCAAGCCAGTGGTCCAAACTCTCCTTAAGTGTCTCTAGTTCTCTCTGCCCTCCCTCTACTGGAGCCCAGGGTAAGTGGGTGCTAATGTATTTTTGTTGTGGTCACTTTAGTAATTCTCTGTCTCTAGCACTCTCAGGCTGGCAAACCCCACAGCTTTTTTGTTTGCTTTTCACCACTGGATGCTGTTTGGCTCTCAACTGTGTTGCTATAAGCTGGGAAACCCAGATGGGTGTTTAGAACCCACCTTCTCAGGTGGAGCCCCTGGCTCCCTCCCTTCAGGTGCTGCTGCTGGTGGGAGTGAGCCCATCCATCCTTCTCTCATCTCTGCAATTCCTACCAGTCATGTTGTTATGAGCCATCCTCTTCTGTTCTGTCCCTGGTTATAAGGTTTCTTTCCAATGCTGTTCTGTTGGTTATTCCAGGTGATTGTTTCCCAATTAAGTTGTAATTCC
The DNA here is from genome assembly GCA_004026585.1 of Noctilio leporinus. Taxonomy (NCBI): domain Eukaryota; kingdom Metazoa; phylum Chordata; class Mammalia; order Chiroptera; family Noctilionidae; genus Noctilio; species Noctilio leporinus. The sequence goes on along the minus strand of PVIW01001748.1, from coordinate 208,096 downwards.
AGATTGGTCCTGGGAGGAGATTGGTGTAGCTCCAATTGCTTCTCTCCCATTTTGATCCCTATCAAATTAGCCAAACGTATTCTAATTCTCATGTATATATATACTATATGTGTAAATTTCTTGAAAACAAGTCACATATATCTTAATAAGATAAATATAATAAGATATTTTGAATACAACTAATGATTAATTTGAAACAAACATTTGATAAAACTTAACCAAAGTCCCTTAGGACCATGACCACAAAATTGTGAGTGGTTCTTTTGTGATATTGACTCCAAATTTCTTTTTCATTTTGAATCCAAGTCATAATTTTCTCATCTTTCCCTTGTATCTTAAACTGATGTCCTTTCATTTATTAATCTTTCAGTAAAATTTCACTCCTATCACTACTATCAGTCATCAGAAGACAACTTTTGGTTATCTGCCCAATTTACAGCAATTTCCTTTTCTTTGGAAATGAAATGTCCTTCCATTTATCTGTAGAATTTGTTCAGAAGCCATGCTTTACTGTGGAAAGTTCTCTCTACGAGAGAAAAGAACATGCATATGTAGGTAATGGTTGCAAAGCATTTGTCAGGGCACTCTGTTTCTTCTCCATTGAGGAAGCAGAACCATGATATTTAGTCAAAACATTCAGCTTGTATTTAATTTCCCATACCAGCTAGCATCACTTGGGTTCTTATTAGAGGGAATATGTAGGTAGTTTTATCACCTACATCACCTACATTCCCGGAGTCCACATTCTTTCTACCCATTTTGTTTTTAATCCACTGCATGTTTGGCTTATACCACTACCTCTTTGAGTATGAAATCTACTCAGATCTTACCTTCTCAAAGTGTTTTCCCTTACTATGAAATTCCAAAGCCCCCCTTACCTCTCTTTAGGAATGAAGTTCTAATTCTTTCCCATAATTTTAAGACCATACAAAGTCTTGACCCAGCCTTTCTCTCCAGTCTTACTTCTTGCCATACTTCCCCTTGGCCTTTAATAGGTGCTCCAAGTTAAATTAGAGAAAAAGTTATATTAATTTGTTGTAACTGCTATAATAAACACTATAGGCTCAATCAATCAAAGTTTATTTCCTCAGAGTTCTGGATTCTAGACATCTGGGATCAAGGTGATGGCAGCAGGGTTTCTTCTGAGGCCTCTCTTTTTGGCATGTGGATGGTTATCTTCTTTCTGATTTCCCCTGGTCTTCCCTCTGTTCAAGTCTGTGTCCTAATCTCCTCTTCTTATAAAGGCACTGGTTATATTGGATTGGGGCCCATCCACATGATCTCATTTTATCTTAATAACTTTTAAAGGCCTAATCTCTAAATGCAGCCACATACTGAGGTACTGGAAAATAAGACTTCAACATAGAGATGACTCAGCCCAAAACAGTAATGTTCTTTAGCTGTTGATGAGTATGCTCTGGGAAATTTGGATAGGCCAAGTTAAGGTCATAAGGTACTTGGAAAGAGGTGACAAAAGAACTACAAACTCACTGACTGATAAAAGCTTTGGGTATGGTAGAACTTGTGCTCTCAGCTGCAAAGACTTGAATTAGACATTTTTGGATCATTTCCCCCCCAGAAGATCATCTTCAGGGAGTCATTGTGGGAGGAGAGCCAAGCAAAGCAGGACAAAAATTAGTATATAAGATAAGCAGGCTCCCAGGAGAGCCCCAAGTCCCTTCAGAAAGTTGAGACCAACTGAAGGCAGCGTCAGAAGGAAATCACCTTTCATGTTGTAATAAGAAAGGGAAAAATGATGATGTAAGAAAATCCTTTCACTTCAATTTATCACAAACTATTCAATGAAATGACTACAATTAGTAAGAAACATGATGGATTAGGATAATATTAAGAATTGTAGAAAAATCTTAGGTGGTTCTTCAGAAATGTTTTTGAATAAATAAAAGCCACATTGTCTAGCATAGGCAAAGACCCACAGGGCTTATCATATTATTGAATGGAAAGTAAAAGATGGAGAATTTAATGCTGGAAAATTTTAATGAGGTTGCCTCAAACACATCAATAGGGGCTCTTTTTGTTGGGGGGGGTCTCATTTTTAAAGTAACTATTTCATCATGTGAAAAAGCAATAAACAAAAATAAGCAAAGATAAATAAAAACAAAGAGTTTTTAAAACAACAGCAAGATAATTGGTTCTCCTAAGCCAATGACTAAACTGTCTCTTTCAAAAAGGGGGAAACTTTAAGTAGTTACTACTTAAAGCTGAATCTAGATTTATTTATATCTTTTGTGGAGAATTTTGGAATGTTTATTAGAATTGATGCTTTCTCTGAAAAAAAAAAAAAAAAGCAGCAGATCAAGGACATATCCTCTCTAAATATGTTATAATTCTAAGTGTTATAATTCCACCACAGAGTTTCATTTTTTCTTGTGTTATTATTATCTTTTGTCCTAGCTCTATCCATGGTTAGATTAGGACATATTTGATGGAAGATAACCCAAAGGGTTAGAACTTATTCTACAATTACTGAACTTATTCTATAATTTAGAATTTAGTCTACAATTCTCTCATTAGTCAATTGGGAGTTTGCTTATAGTACAGGCTTCATGGAAGAGGTATCTAAGATTTTGAGGCTGAGGTTCTCTTTTAGATTTTTTGAAAACACTAAATAGCAGTTTCTAACTCCCAAGTTCACTTAGGGGTAAAACTGAACAACTATAATATCTGACTGAGCAACAATGATGTTTGTACATATGGATGGAAGGGATGCCTTCACCTTTATCATGAGACCTTGAAAGTGCTTTCAAACTCTTCATTGTTTATAAGATTCAGATACAAATATAATTCTAAATGGCTTCTTTAAAGTACTCATAATAATTAGGCATACCCTGGGATTTATTTTCAGAAAAATTCAAAACTTAATTCTTATGTATTAATCCCTGTGGGATTTGATCCACAGGGAATTTTTAAATTACTCTTCTAACCTAATTTATGCTGAGTTATAAGAGATAGCACAGGCTGTTATGATAGTCTTTTATTAAGACATTTAAATCTGTCACTGAGCTCTTTTATCAATGCTTTTGATGGGCTGATGAGTTATGATGCAAGTTAAGGCAATTAAGCTCTCCTAGACACAATGTTCCGAGAAATTATTTACTTATAATCAAGGCAACATGAGATCTATTTCCCCAATATTGAACAAGTGTTATCAATAATGGTATTTTTAAAACAATATATATCTTGAAAGAAAAAATACCTTACAACATTCTAATTTAATAACAAATTTATGCTTAATTCCACCCTCTGAGTTTTTCATTGCCATGCAGCCTAGACCAGCAATTAAAATCCTGTCAATAGGGAGGGAAGATGGCAACAGAATCGTGGGCAACACTGAGGGCTTTCTCAAGGGCCAGAGTGGCTGGAGGATAGGGTAAAGAACATGGGATAGCTAGCCAGAGAATTAGTGTGGCAAGCATCTGGATTCCAGGAGGCACAGTACAGAGGCTGTAGAGAACTAGGAGTGAGTGGATATTGAAGCAGCAAACTCGGGAGGACTGAAGAGTTGAGCTCCTGCAGGGGAAAAACTGAGTGCTGAGCTCAGAGGCTGAGAGAAAGGGAGCAGTGCTCCCAGAACCAGAGCTGGGGACAAGAGATCCCCTGCCACAAGCACCAGGCAGGAGAACATACAGGCACTGGCAGCATAAAAGCAGAGCTGTGGCCACCACCGCTCACAGGGCTGCTCACAACCCGAGCAGGAAAAGCGCCTTCCCATGGAGCACTGCACTGACTCCTGTAGAGCGCACCACATAAAATCTGCTCCAGAGGCTGCTGCACACACAAACAACAGTAAGTGGCCCTAACACTTGGAGCCCAGAAAGCCAGCACCAGTGAGAGAAGCACATCATTACTGTAAGGAGCAACACATCTTTGCCTAGCAGAGCTTGTGAGAGAAGGGAAGTGGCTGCTCCCACAAACAGCCATATGACCCCAGTGGTGGGGAGAGTGTGCAGCTAGCTACAGCTCCCCACCATCCTTGGGGCCAAGAACCCAGAGCCCACTTTGAAGAACCAGAAATGAAGAGAAGGGCCACCCCCAAACCCTGCAGAACCAGCACAGCTGCTGGAGCCTGAGCCTCTGGGGTCATGGCATTTAGATCCAGAAAAAGAGGCAGACTCAGAAAATGGACCTCTGCTAACCTCAAGCACCTGAGTTACACCAAGAACTACATGAATTATTAATCCCCAACATATCCTTTTTAATAGCCATTTCTAGTCTTCACAATTAGTGCATTTTATGTAAGTAGTGTTTATATTATAACATATCTCAAATCCCATTGTTTACTCCTCCCTTCTCTCAATTCATTTAACCACCCAATTTCCTCTTCTTACTTTTGTTTTAAAGTCTACTTTCTTCCTGCTACTGCTCATTCCCAGTCCTCACTCTAAGTATTCCTCCCCTCTCCAGACTCTCAAAATCATTTTTTTGTGTGTTCTACTAGGGGCTGCACATTCTTTTTTTCTGCTAAAAAAATACACGTGTCCTCTCTCCAATCTGACCAATCATGCTCATTGAGGGTGGATAGGTAGGTAGGTGTGGCATCTTTACAAACTTAGCTATAAAACTAACTTAGTTATAAGTATAAGGGAAGTCACAAATCACCTCCCTTTCCTTCAAACATCTCTTAATCTCTTTCTCCTTTTTTTTACCTCATGCTCCCATATCACCTATAGGAACTGTAGATTATACTTTGCTGATTGTGCAATGGTGAAACTTATTCTCCAATTGGATTCATTTTTTTTTTTTTTTTTAAAGATTTTATTCATTATTTCCAGAGAGAGGGGAAGGGAAAGAGGCAGAGAGGGAGAGAAGAATCAATGAATGGTTGCCTTTCACCTGCCTCCAGCTACGGACCTGACTGGAGACCTGGTTTGCAACCTGGTTATGTGCCCTGGCTGGGGAATCGAACCTGCGACTTTTGGGTTCGCAGGCCGGCGCCTTAACCACTGTGCTACCAGCCAGGGGATTCATTTTTTAACAAATTTTTTTCTTTTTCATTTTATTTTCTAAGTCAACTTCCTTATAGTTTTTTTACATATGTTAGTTTATTCTTTCACATTATATATATATATATATATATATATATATATATGCAAGTATAAATATATATAACTTCTGATTAGGCTCAATACTGTTCACTTGTACTTTCTCCCATCCCCCTATCACCTCTCACCACTAACTTTGCTACTCTTTTGCACCTTTCAAAATTATCTGTGTTTCAGTCAACTCAGATGTTTTTCTTTTCTTATAACAGTCTTATTATATATACATCCTTATTAAGATTGGCTCATTTGCAACTGAGGGAGTGACTAAGAGGAGTAACTTTGAAGATATAGAGTATTTAGCTAGGCTCATATACAGTCAAAAGTGGGATTAAGGGTGTAAGATATCTTTGAAGGTATGGTTATTTTGTCTGGACTGGTGGTTCTCTTTTAGGAGCAGCCCAATAACAGTATATGAGATGTGGTAGAAGGAGTGTTTCCCAATAAGCCAGCTGGAGTAAAAATTTCATCAAGGAACAACACATAATCCAAAGCCAAAGTATAAGTGGACAACCCAAATTAATGACATAAAGGATACCCCAAGAGCAACAAGTTGAGGAATTCTAGGAGCCTGCACCACTGAACCCCATGAACCTTCTACCACAGAAGGGCACAAATTCAGAAGCTGGTTCTTTGAAAAGATAAACAAAATTGACAAACCATTATCTAGGTTCATCAAGAATAAAAGAGAGAGGGACCAAATAAACAAAATCAGAAACAACAAAGGAGAAGTTACAACTAATTCCTCAGAAATACAAAGGATGGTAAGAACTTACTATATACAATTATATGACAAGAAATTTGACAACCTAGCTGAAATGAACACATTTCTGGAAATGTATAATCTACCAAAATTCAATCAAGAAGAAGCAAAAAGCCTGAATAGGCCAATAACAACCAGTGAAATTTAAGCAGTAACCAAAAAGCTCCCAGCACACAAAAGTCCTGGATCAGATGGCTACACAGGTGAATTTTACCAAACATTTTGGGAAGAACTAACTCCTATCCTCATCAAACTATTCCAAAAAATCCAAGAAGCAGGAAGACTCCCAAACTCTTTCTATGAGGCCAGTATTATGCTAATCCCAAAACTAGGTCAAGGCCCCAAAAAAGAAAGAAAACAATAGGACAATATCACTGATGAACATAGATGCCAAAATCTTTAACAAAATATTGTCAAACTGGATCCAGAAATATATTAAAAATAACATACACTATGTTCAAGTGGGATTCATCCCAGGAATGCAAGGGTGGTACAATATTCATAAATCAATAAGTGTAATACACCACATAAACAAAATGAAAGACAAAAACCATATGATCATATCAATAGATGCTGAAAAAGCATTTGACAAAGTGCATCACCCATTTATGATAAAAATGCTCAGCAAGATAGAAATAGTAATAATAATAAAGGCCATATATGAGAAACCTGAAACCAATATCATACTCAACGGGGAAAAACTGAAAGCCTTTCCCTTAAGAGCAGGAACAAGGCAACACTGTTCACTCTCTCCACTTCTATTCAGCATAGTTTTGGAAGTTCTAGCCATAGCAATCAGACAACAAAAAGGAATCAAAGGCATCCAAATTGGAAAGGAAGAAGTAAAACTGTCATTAGTTGCAGCTGACATGATAGTGTAGTACATAGAAAACCCTATGTACTCCACCAAAAACTACTCAAACTAAGAGGTGAATTTGGCAAAATAACCAGTACAAAGTCAATATCCAGAAATCAAAGGCATTTTTATAGACCAATAATGACATTTTTCACCATCAGAGTAAAAACCTAGAAAAGAAATCTCATTTACTATAGCAACAAGAAAAATAAAATACCTAGGAATAAACTTAACCAAGGAAGTAAAAGATGTGTACTCATTATTACAGAACACTGAAGAAAGAAATTAAGGAAGATACTAATAAATGGAAACATATACCATGTTCGTGGATGGGAAGAACTAGCATCATAAAAATGTCCAAACCACCCAAAGCCATTTATAGATTCAATGCAATCCCTATTAAAATACCAACATCATATTTCACAGATTTAGAACAAATACTTAAAAAATTTATATGGAGTCAAAAACAACCCTGAATAGCTACAGTAATCTTGAGAAAAAAGAGCAAAGCAGGAGGGATCACAATACTGGATATCAAACTATATTACAAAGCTGTTGTAATCAGAACAGTTGGACACTGGCACAAGAACAGACAAGAGATCAATGGAACAGAATAGAGAACCCAGAACTTTATGAGCAACTAATATTCAACAATGTGGGAAGGAACTTAAAATGGAGTGCAAATAGCCTCTTCAACAATGGTGTTGGGAGAATTGGACGTGAACATGCCAAAAAAAAAAAAATAATGGAACTAGACCACCAGTTTACACCATATATTAGAATAAACTCAAGACGGATAAAGGACCTAAACATAAGCTGTGATACCATAAAAGCCCTAGAAGAAAACATAAGCAGAAAAATAGCAGATATCCCATGCAGCAATATTTTCACTGATATTTTGCCTGGGGCAAGGAAAATAAAGGAACAAATATACAAATGGAAGTACATTAAACTAAAAAATTTCTGTTCAGCTAAAGAAAACGTCAACAAAATTAAAAGGGAACCAACTATATATGAAAACATATTTGCCAATGACACCTTAGATAAGGATTTGATCTCCAAAATATATAAAGAACTTATACCACTCAACATACAGGAGACAGACAAACCAATTAAAAAATGGGCAAAGGACCTGAACAGACACTTCTCCAAGGAAGACATACAAAGGGCCCATAGACACATGGAAGAATGCTCAACATCACTTGCCATCAGAGAGATGCAAATTGAAACCACATTGAGATACCACCTTACACCTCAGAATGGCCATCATCAATAAGTCAACAAACAACAAGCGCTGGCGAGGATGTGCAGAAAAGGGAACCCTAATGCCCTGCTGGTGGGAATACAGACTGGTGCAGCCACAATGGAAGATAGTATGGAATTTCCTGAAAAAACTAAGTATAGAACTATCTCACGATCCAGTGATTCCACTGCTAGGATTTTACCGGAAGAACCCTGAAACACCAATGCGGAAGAACTTGTGCACCACTATGTTCATATCAGTGCTAATAGTCAAGTGCTGGAAACAACCTGTGTCCTTCAGTGGATGAATGGATCAAAAAACTTTGGTACACAATGGAGTCCTATGCTGCGGAAAGAAAGAAGGAACTCCTGCCACTTGCTATAGCATGGATGGAACTAGAGAGTATCAAGCTTTGTGCCATAAGCCAGGCAGCAAAAGTTAAATACCATATGTTCTCACTTAATACAGGAGACTATCAAACAAAACATACAGGTGAGCAGAAAGAAACAAGAGACATGTGAAAAAAAAAGAAGAGGAGCAAAATGATGGTGACTAGGGGTGAGGGAGAGAAAGGGGAAAGCAGGGGGAGGGATCAGATGAGGAGCTAGTGAGGAGGACCCATGGCCATGGACAATGAGCTGGGGAGTGACTGAGGGAGGTGGAGCAAGGGAGAGCAGGGGACAGCGATTGGGTGGGAATGTATTCCAATTGTAATACAATGATAAAATAATAAAATTTTTAAAAATCCTGTCAATAACATACTTTCCAACTTGCACATGAATGACCTTTGGCAAATCATTCATCCTTTCTGATAAGGGATTAGACAAGGTGCTCAATCATTGCTCTGCATTTAAAATTGACTTGATTTCAGCTGGTCTGGGGATGGCTGGAGCATTTCAATGCTCCCTAAGCTCTTCAGGTGATTCTTTCATGCAGTGAAGGCTGGGAATCGCCCAACTGGACAATGTTATACTTCTAGCTTCTAGGTTCAGCAATGTTTCTTATATAATGGTGGATCAACAAACTTTATTATTGGAGATGAAATTTGCAGTTTTTCCATGCTGAGATTTTGGAAGTGAGGATTGGAATTGCCCTCTGCTTTCTCTAGGAGAATCCCTAGAAGCTTGTGGGTGATGTTGGTAGAGGGACCTATGGTGAGGAAAAGGAAAAGGCTGGGAGAGCTGACCTGAGAGGATGCTGTAGATTCCAGGGCCTTTTGGGAACCTAGAGTAAAGTTCATTGACAGAAAGTGGCAGGATCAGTATTGGATGATAAGCCTTATACTTTTCATAGGAATGACACCCTGGGAGAATCTGCTAATCCTAGGGTTTTCTTGGGAAAAAAAAAAAAAAAGTGAACTAAAATATCTGAGAAAATACACTGACTTTTTTGAATGAAAGAATATAGGCCTATAAAAACAAAGAAAAAAGAACAGTGTAGTTAGAAGAGAAAGTAAAAGTTTCCCATTTCAGCCAAACTCAACCTACTGCTTATCATAAGTAACCGCTGCTTATACATCATTGAGAAGCCTTCCAGATGTTTCTTTTGCATAACAGTCCTATAAAATATTAATGAAATCTATTTGTTGATTTATTAAAAAAAATAAAACTAGAATCATCATATTATATTGTTACTCTGTGACTCTTTTTTCCCCTCACTTAATATATTGGAAGAACATATAATATATGCCAAACCATGTAAATGTAGCTTATTCCTTTAAATGCTGCTCAGGATTTTTATTGAAAGGATGTACCATAACTTAATAAACTAGCTCTCTCATGGTGAACATTTTTAGTTACTTTCAGTTCTTTGCACTCATGCAATATTCAATAATGAACATCCTTGTTAATATGTTTGTTCAGCTGGGCTACTATCTTGGTAAAGCATATCCAATGATGTAAAACTCCTGGGACAAACGGATATAAAGTGTAGATAAATTTCCAAACTGCCCTATCAAATTGTGATATCAATCAAGACTATTTGGAGTTTCTGTTTTGTTGCAACTAACCCCTGGGAAATTATCAAGGTTTTGAAGCTTAAGTGTTATTTTCTAGCTTCAACTTGCATTTCTCTAATTATAAGTACATTTTTTAAAATAAGAAAATTTACAAAGAGACTCCTACTCACCTACCTACCAAAGAAAATTGCATAAGTTTTCTAGTTAAATGACAATGAAAGAAAACATCTGAAAGAATATATTGGAGGAATTTAGACAGAATGGAGGCATTAATTTGCATTTTTTTAATCAGAAATGCATTTATTTTTTTCTTTGTCCTCTGTGGCTCTACAGTTTGAATATTCAGCAGGAGAAGGCTGAATACTCAGATTTAACAATAGTTAAACATATTCCTTTCTTACGATTCTGCTCCATCTTTCTAAGGTGAAACATTTTAAACAAAGTAAATTTTAATTTTGAATTCAGATGGCTCACTGATGAAATCATTATGAACACAGTGAAAATGGGAAACTTTTTATAATATTTTACCTCTGTAGACAAATTGGCATTTTCAGAGAACATTGGCAAGAGGTGGGCCCCATGCATCATTTCCAGTGCCTTCCTGCCTCCTTCCCCCACCTGGTCAAAGCCAAGGCTAACGAATGCCCTATATTGAGGATGGCCCTCAACATGAACTTCCTGGGCTGGTTGGCAGGCACCATGTTTACTAAAATGATCTGCCCTGGAACATTTGCTCTCTCACCAGGCTCTTGTTTTCCTTTTTTTTCCTGTCTGCTCCTCTCTTACCCTTCCAAGCTTCTTGCCATTCTTACCCCCACCCCCACCTACTTGCTGCAAGCAGCAACCTTTCTCAGCCAGTGCACTCACACATTCGTCTCATGGGACACCATCAAGGGTAGCCTCCCACCCCCTGCATCCTCATTCCTTCTCTTTCTCATTCTCCCTCCTCCACCTCAGCACAGGGCTGTGCTATCAGGTTCTTTCCCTTTGTCCTGCATTAATTGATCACAAATCTGGTCCCTTTAGTCAACTGTGAATGTCCAAGAGCATGCACTTGGATCAGGATGCTGCTCTTGGTGCCAAGTAGAGTGGTGCACAAGATGAATTATGAAACCCTTTTCCGGACAAGTTTAGAATCTGGTTCTGTCAGAGCACTGGACCAATGAACAGGAACACATGTGACAAATTGGAAAACCATGGGAAATGCTGTGTCATACTGAAGGCCCAATGAAGGCCCCTCAGGGGTGACTTGAAAACAAGCCACTTCTTATTTATGTTTTAAATTTAATGATTGCTTAAGATTTAGTTAATAGAGTCCAGGCTTGGTTTTACAACACCAACAATGAACTCTGTTTCTGCATTTGGTTTTATCCATAATCTCTCTGTAAGCTAAATATCTGCTGCTGCTTATGAACACAAATGCTAGTTGGATGAGAAGGCTTAGTACTTTCATCTGCTTTAGACAAGAAACACTGTGCCTCCAGCTTTAGGGACTAGCTGGCAGGACTCATATGCTGCAGGAGGGTTTCCATCCTGCCTATGTGACACTCTGGGTCTAGGTTTTACACAGACATGACAAGTTCAGCCACCACCAGATTTTCTCCCTCCCTTTTCTTGTTCTCACAAGACTAAGAACCTGGATTTGTTAAGCCAGGCATTTTTAGTAGGAGATATGAACTTGTACCCAGAGCACTCATCACATTTCTCAACACTCATGAATTATTCAACGTGATTTTTGCCCTTGTGCACTAAGTACAGATTTTTTTTTTACTCCCTTCCACCAGAAAGGTTGAAGAGCTTTCTCTTCTTCTTTTATGTACATCACCTGATTATTATTCTTTTAAAAAATGAATTGTTTGTTAGAATATTTAGATGGCTTGACACATTTTGCACCAGAGAGAGTTTTGTCTTCATGCTTCAAGTCCAGCGCCTCTGTCAATCATTACCTTATGCTGCCTTGGAATTAAAACACTCTAAATCCATTGAATAGTTCTCTTTGGCCCTTTCTTGATGCACCATTTAGAGAGTAATTTCACAGCATTTGGCTTCATTCATATTTGCTATTTAAACTAAAAAAAAAAGAGAATAATTTAGTGTATATTTGCTAAATTTAACAAGGTATCCTGTGTTTTATATGGTAAATCCATTCTACACCTATTACTGTATTATAATGCTCGTTTGTGTCCTCCAAGCACAAATTGAAGAATAAGAGTTGAGTAGGGGTCATTGTAATAAAGCCTAAGAGAACTGCAAACTTTTAGAAGCAAAGGACTATATTGGTTCTGTTTCCTGGTGTGTTCTCAAAGCCTAGAACACTGGAAGTGCTCCACAAGTATTTGTTAAATAAACATGGTAAATATTGAACAAACTTTTCTCTATGCAAGTCTCTGCTTTATTTTGGATGAAGTCAAACTTTTTATTGTAAAGGGCCAGGTAGTAAATATGTTAGGCTTTGTAGACTGTCTATTTTCTGTTGCTATGATTTAGTTTTACCAGCATGATAGCAACCATAGATAATATGTAAACAAATGAGTATGGTTGTGCTGCATACAACTATTTACAAAAATAGGTAAGGGGCTGGATTTGGCCACCAATGCTCCTGGGTGGCAGTGGTGGTGGGGACACTAGAGAGAGCTGTGATGACAAATAAAAATTTTCTCTGCCTTCAATTCCCTATCTACCAATAATCCTGAGAGAATAAACAAATCTTCCCTTTAATTCACAAACTTCTTACAGTTTCAGGGAGCCTTGATTTAAGGATTGTAATTCAATGACCAAAAATAAATAATAGCACCCAGGCCAGTGTGGCTTAGCTGGTTGGAGTGTGGGCCAATGGACTGAAAGTTCATAGGTTTGATTCCTGGTCAAGGCATGTACTAATCATGGGTTTGATCCCTGGTCAGGGTGCACTTGGGAGGCAACCAATTGAGTTTCTATTTCACATTGATATTTCTCTCTATCTCTTTTCTCCTTTCTTCTCTCTCTAAAAAGCAATGAAACAAACATCCTCAGGTGAGGATAAAAAAATAACCAATAGCAAATAGTATCAGAAATCAATGTTTTCCAGATTTGGCTGTTCATAAAATATTAAATGGATATTATGGAGAGCAGGGCAAATCTCCTCGAAGCCACTTTATCTCAATGCTTGCTTCCAGAAAGTACAGCCCCTCTGGGCAATGGGCCCGTGGCTCACATGGTAGTCTGTCTAAGGGTCAGTCATCGAGGTGTTGTACTCCAAATATCACCCAGGGGCCTGGGTTCCAAATAATAGATGTCTCCATGCCAACAACTGGAGCCCAATGAGAAGGAGGTGAATTAATGAGTCTGTAGGTTCTGGTTAGTATTTAAAACTAAGGGAATCCAAGGGAAGCTTCTCAATCATTTGAACTGGCCATACAGAGAGGGGCCAAACACTCTATTACAGAATTGATGTTGAGAGCAATGAGAGAGGGGACTCGGAGTGCTGGTGACCGTGCAGCAGGCAGAGCAGTGAGAAGCCCGATGTGGGGGGAGTGCTGGATGTGGCTGAGCCTGCAAGGCTTGCCAGCCTGGTAGTGGGCTGTCAGGAGTTTACGGTGCAACCTGTATGACCAGCCAGGAGAGGGAATTTCTATGAACACAGCTGCACCATTGTCTTGTGCAGATGCAAATAAACCACAGACAGAGGCACCATGTAAAGGGGAAAAAAATCTCTTCCTCCTGGTGAGAATGGATTTATTCGAACCTCCAGCCCCTCCTTTTGTGCTTTCTTTTTCAAGCAGTGATTTTTCTCTTCTTACCTTAACTCTATCTGTTCAGGCAAAAAGTATTTTCCTCTTTTATAAATGTCTTTTTTTTTTTTTTTTTTATACTGAGGAAGGATCTGATCTTTTGTATATAAATGCTTTTCATTACATATATAATTTTTTCTCTATTCTTTTATTCATGTTCCCTTCCCTCTATCAATTACCCATCCCTCCCTCAACTGATCTCTATCCTTAACGATTTAGCCCAAACACCACATCTTCCACCACATGTCTTTCTCTGTGCATGTATCTGTCATTGTGTCTATGAAATTATGTTGTCATTATCTATTTGTGTGAGTTCTTTGTCACTAACCCTAAACATCATGCCTTTTTCATGGGTGGCCTTCAGAGAACAAATAAGATCTGAAACTAAGGCTCATAGAGGTTACATGTGACAAAAGTTAGAGAGGTGGAAAGTAGTGGATAGAAGATTCTGGCCTGGATATTCTCCCCAAACTACTACCTTTTCAGATGAACCTACTTGAAAAGTTCAGCAATGTCTGGCCATCTACAGCACATAATTCAATCAGAACACTATTCAGTCTTTCTCTTACATTTGTTATTTTTCCTCTGTTTTTCACTCTCTCAGTCAAGGCAACAAACCATCTGGTTCTTTAAAAAGAATTTCCCAGTGGAGCTGATGGAACATAGTCTGGGTGCTTTCTAGATCTAGCTTTTTCTCATGAGCCTCTCTCGAGGAATGGATCTCTTCCCCTTGTTCCTGTTCCAGGTACTCCATCTCCACAGGTTAATCCCTCTCATTTGATCTCCCTGTATCCATAAAACCCCAGGAACTGGAGATGCTCTGTTCAGCCCTTTTTTTATCACACAGAGCCGTGAATACAACAGTATATCATTGAAATGGTCTTAAGGATTGACTGATATTAACTTAGAGAGTTGAGTCTCTTCCCCCATCAAGAAAGAACTTACTGGTGTTCCTACCATTATCTGAGAAAATAGAATCATGGTTCATTTCACACACACACACACACACACTTGATATCATTGACCCCAGAGAACAGCTCCATAAAGTTAGAGTTGAGAAGTATATAGGCTGATACTTATAACAACAGCTAGAATTTAGGCCTACATCCAATAGAATTTCTTACAATGATGGAAATGTTTTATTACTCTGGTGTCCTATACAGAGGCCATTAGCCCCTTGTGGCTATAGAGCTCTTGAAATATGATTAATGTGATGGAAGAAGTGCCATTTTTATCTCATTTAACTTATTAAAGTTAATTTAAATTTTAATAGTCACATATGGTTAGTAGCTACTATATCAGACAAAGCTGATTTAAAGCATCTGCTCTCATGGTTTTGATATGGGGGGTTATATTACTCTTAGTATTTGATGCTTAAGTGATAACAGACAGAAGACATAAACTTAATTTGATTTTCTTAGAATACCTCCCCCTGTGTTTTCCACTTAAGAACAACTTTGACTGCAATTCTTCAGGTACCCTGAAAACTTAATAACCTCTATGAGAGAGGAAAATTACCGAGTTGCTGGAAAAGAAAAGAAATTCTCAAGTATAATCCATGTACTTCAAATATTTTCCACAGACCTTCAAAAGCTGTGTTGTATGTAGGGGGAGGGGGATTTATGCTTTATGTGGAAGCTCACTGGAGGCTTAGGAGAGAACAGATTCAGGGACAGTCCTGGGCTCCAGGGCCACTGTAGCAGGTGACCTGAGTAAGTCTCTTAATTTCTCCAAATTCCTGGTTTGTCACCTGTATTCGAAATAACAACACCTACCCAAACTACCCAGCAGAGTTTCTGAGACTAAACAAGGTAAAATAGAAACAAATACTCTAAACTACTATATGGATGATGGCTATTGACATTTTAATTAATATTATCACTACTCTGTAATCCTTCCAAAGTTGAATTCAGTGTGAGCTTCAGCAACACGGGGAGGAACAACTCTGTTTTCACTTTTTACTGTAAAATAATTATAAAAAAAAAAGAAAGAAATCGAAGCCCTGGCTGGTGGCACAGTGGTTAAGGCGCCGACCTGCAGACCCAAAGGTCGCAGGTTCGATTCCCCAGCCAGGGCACATAACCAGGTTGCAAGCCAGGTCTCCAGTCAGCTCTGTGGCTGGAGGCAGGTGAAACGTAACCATACATTGATTATCTCTCTCCCTCTCTGCCTCTCTCCCTTCCCCTCTTTCTAAAAATAATGAAATAAAATCTTAAAAAAAAAAGAAGAAGAAGAAATCGTGCTATTAAGCATACTTGGGTTTGCTTTCATATTAATCCACAAGAAAATTGGTGTGTGTGTGCCTTAGTGGATTTTACAGTTACACAAAGCAACCTTGTTTTGAAAACTAAATCTTATATATGCCATTCTTTTGTGACTGAGGCTCTTCAGCTTTAACATTTCCCTTTTCTGTTTTCATTATACAATGATATTTTAGAAAAAGCCTAAGTTTTTCCCTTCATTTCTCATGACTCACCACATATCTTGTTTTGCAATCTCCTGTCCTTTGGCCAAAACCTCCAGGACAAGCTGTATCTCTAATCTCAGGAGTTTAAAGAGTGAGAAAAAAAATGAAGAAAATCATCACAACTAGTAATGATACCTTCCCCACAGTAAGCATTATTATCCTCACCTAAGGGAACAATAATAATTTTAGACACTTAACTATTACTATATACACACACACACACACACACACACACATTTTTTACTGCTGTGTAAATGTTTGTCATGTCATTCCCAAATGACATAAAATTATTCCAAGGGAAGGGAGATATTCACCCCCTTCTTATTTTTTCATCCTTTGAGAGTACATAAATGAATTTTCAGTTTTTTTTTTTTCAACCAAAAGAGTATTTTTTAATAAGAAAGGCAATTTTTAAATTATGGTTTCATATTAAAGTTTTTAAAATTAAATTTCCTACTCTTGATTTATATTTTCCAATTTTGAGGCTGAAATCAAATTATTCTTTCAATTGACAAAGAGAGTTATAGTTTTTAAAACAATCCATTTGGGTTTATACACTCCAGTGCATATGAAACAATTAACATATAGCTTATTATGTTTGTGGGCATTTTATTATAAAAGTACTATTTTTATTCTAAACAAAGAATCAGAGAGTGCCTTGGCAATCTATTTTCTGCCATTTTTAGGTGATATTTTTCATACTTTAACATTCCAGCCAAGCTTGGAATTTAGACAGTTTATACAATTTTATTAACCTATGCCATAAATACTTGTAACTGAAAACCTTTCACTATAAGTTCTCTGAAATGTAACACCATCAACGAATATGCCAATATCAGATGAAGCTACTGCTATGTGTTACATGAATTATGGAGACATGTTTAATCTTTAAGATGTGTGACAGTTGATCTAAGTCAGAACATGCATCTAAGATTCTGAGTGCACAAAACTAACATGTGACATGTGATGCTGCCCCTTAACTTCAGAGGAAATCTAAAAAGAAAGAAAAAAAAAGTACAGCTGAGCTGGACTTAAAGAAAAGAATAGTTGTTTTGATTATGTTCAGGCATTCCCACAATTAATTTCTGGAAGCAAATCTAAATTTTCAAGCAATCTACAGATGTTATTGCTAGAATTGCTACTTTTACAACTTCCTGGGAGCCTGACTGGTGCAGGACACTGTGACAAGCATCCCACCTCAGTTAATGTGCAGGCATCCTTACTTGATGTGGATTATAATCCTTAGTGTGTACATGAAAGAATAGGAACTCAGAGAAGTTTGAATAAATCTGCAAACAAAACATGTTTAAGTTGAACAAACAGAGGAGAGCTTTGATTTTTTTTTTTCCCTAAGTGACTGATAATGAGCTTGAGAAATAAATTAGCCATGCTTGGCTGCCATTGGAAGGGCTCATGTGGACACAGGCTATCTCATATCCCTGCTTTTGCATCCCTCCCTCCAGTCCATCTAGCTAGTGAAAATTTTACTAGTTCTCCAAGGCTCAATTCAAAATGCCATGTCCCCTTTGATCTTCTAGTAACTGCATCTCACTTTTCTTACATTCCCTTTGTACATTGTTTATATTTCTTTCAGAATACTGGTGATAGTAGATTCATTATGAGAATATTTATTGAACACCATCTGTATTTGGTACAATAGTTAATTGTGGTAAGGTCCAGCTTTCCAGAATGTAGACTCCTTGGCTTATTTATCTTTGTGTCCCTCACAGCATCTAACAGAGAGACATGCTCATAGATGCTTAACAGAGATTAGAGTATAATTCCTTTCTGGCCACTCACTGAGCCACATTCAACAATCTCACCAATAATTTTATTCTTAATAAAATGGATTGCAGAGGGATGAGACACTCAGGATACTGTCCCATATACTGAAGACTTGATAATTGGGGATTCTCCACAATTGGAGAATTAGTTATGCTTCAGTTGCTATTATAAACTCCTTGGGAATGCTGCCAATATTTATTGTGAAGGTACTTCCTCTTTGAAGAGTTTTCTTTCAATTCATCTAGGAGGAAAATATTGCTACTAACACCTTGTAGTTTCTACTTGCTTTTTATGAGTGAAAGCATTTCAGAGCTTTGGTGGGCTCTAATGGCTGAAGAAAAATAGAGTTGAAAAACATAGGAATGGGCGCAATTAGGCCTAGGGTAAATCAAAATTATATAAAAATACTGAATCTTGAGAGCGTTCTGTTTGCTGAAAACTCAGAGACACACTTGACTAAACCTGGCTTTTGATATATGTTATATAATATAAAGTGATTTAAGTATCAAGAATGTCAGGAGTGTCTTATTTTATATATATGAATATATGTATATTATATAATACATATATATTTGGACCAAAAAAAGCATAGGAGAAGCTTATGAAAGTTACCTGTAAAAATCAAACACTAACCATGGTCCATAATAGGACATGTACCATTTAATATTTAGAATTATGTTTAAGATAATCATTTTTTTAAAGTAAAATTTTAAAACTTGTTGAAAATGTAGGCACAAAATGTTGGCATTTATGTTGTCTGATGCTGATATATTGTTGAGAATTGTAAAGTACAGAATTTTGATATTTTCTAAAATGTAAACTAACATGATATTACTCATGGCTGTACTTATCAATGTAGAACATCTCATTAGACAACAAACAAGTGACTAAGCTTGGTGACAGGTATTGACACCATATTTTCAGCCATAAAATTATAAATACTTGTTAGGTAAGGAAATTCTTCTCTGACAAACAAGTGTTGACAAGGATGTGGAGAAAAGGAAACTCTTATGTACTGTTGGTGGGAATGGAGATTAGTTGAGCCACTGTGGAAAGCAGTATGGAGGGGCCTTAAAAAGTTAAGAGTAAAACTGCCTTGTGTACCAGCAGTTCTACTTCTGGAAATAAACATTAATTTGAAAGAATATGTGACCTCCTATGTTCACTGTAGCAAAGATATGGAAGCAACCCATGTTCCCATCAATAGACAAGTGAATATAAAAGTGGTGTTACATATATACCATGGAATATTACTCAATCATAAAAAGAAAAATAGACACTGATGTGCCAGAGAGGAAAGGAAAGATGGCAGCAGGGAAGAGGGCAGCACTGAGTGTTTGCCCTTATTTCTGAGCAGCTAGAGGAGAAACAGGAAACTCTGGACAGGTGAAAGACTCAGGTACTTGATGTGGGAAGTGGTGCGACTAATCCAGAGATTGCAAGGACATGAGAGGTAGCATGACATGGCCAGAGGAACTGAGTAAGTTTGGAGGAGACTGTGGAAGCACCAGGCCACTCTAGCCAGCAACCCATTCCAGCTGCTGCTGGCAGATTGGCCTACCAGGTGAGGCATCCAGGGCCTAAATGGTCTGATGGCAGAGTGCCTCACCAAG
Source organism: Noctilio leporinus (assembly GCA_004026585.1). Lineage (NCBI taxonomy): Eukaryota > Metazoa > Chordata > Mammalia > Chiroptera > Noctilionidae > Noctilio > Noctilio leporinus. The sequence continues at coordinate 188,582 of PVIW01001748.1, read as the reverse complement.
GCACAGTACTCACTGGTGGGAGCACCCCAGGCTGCAGTAGTAGTGGGCCCAAATGGGAGCTCAGCAGGGCAGTGGCTGTGTCTGGCAACCCACAGCTCCTGAGAGAAACAGACTGCATTGTGCTTGGGCCCAGCCCCCAAAGGGTGCCTGCACTTGGAAATGCTCCGGGCAACAGCAGTAGCAGGCCCAAATGGGAACCCAGTGGGTGGGGGCTGCACAGGGCTATGTGCTCCAACCTGAGCCTCTCCCCACCCAGTGTCAACCTATGCACTGGCCCTCACAGAAACAGACAGCATATTGCTCAAGCCCTTTCCCTCTCCAAAACCCTAAGTGCCCTGGACAGTGGGCACAAATGGAAGTTCAGAGGGCAGGGGATGCACCCAGCAACCCACCTGCCCTGACAAAAACAAACTGTATAGTACTGGGGCCTTGCTCACCAAGACACCTGCACTCCCAGTAAAGGAATCAAGCCCAAATGGGAGCCCAGCATGTGGGGGCTGTGTGCTCTAGCCCTCTAGCCCAAGTTCTGCCAACAGGGCAGGTAACCCACCCACCCACCAGCCCTCACAGAAACAGACTGCATAGTTCTCTCCCCTTCCAACCAAGGTGTCATGTTCATGAGCCCCAGCAATTGCAATGGTAGCAGGCCCAAACAGAAACTTAGTAGTGGGGACTGAAAACTCCAGCCTGAGCTCAAGTTAAGGAAATCAAGCAGTCTGCACCACTGAATCATATAGGTCTCCTACCACAGAAGGTCACTAAATGAAGGCAGGGAGTCATAACAGATTAATATAAGAAACAAAAACAAGCAAGAAAAGACACCTAAAGTGTCTCTTTATCTTTGAATGTTGCCATTTTAGTTAAAGAAACAGCTCATCACCAAAAGGAAAGGAGGAATCCCCAGAAAAACTGCTAAGTGAAATAAAGATAAGCAATCTATCAGATATAGAATTCAAAGCAATGGCTATGAGAAAGCTCAATGAGCTCAATGAGCTCAAAGAAAACTGTAAAGAACTCCAGGGAAACTATAAGGAACATACAGAAAATTGTATCAGCATTAAAAAAGACATAGAAATCATCAACAAGAACCAGGAGGAATGAAGAATACAATTTCTGAACTGAAGAACACAGTAGAAAGAATCAAAAGCACGTTAGAGTAAGCAGAGAACTGGATCAGCAAGCTGGAGAAAAATGTGAAAAAAAATAGCCAGATACTGCAACAAAAGGAAAAAAGACTGAAAAAGAATGAAGGTGTGCTAAGAGAGTTGTAGAATAACATGAAATGTAATAATATCCATATCACAGGTACACCCGAAAGAGAGGAAGAGGAGCAGGGAATAGGCAACCTTTGAAAAAAACATTTGAAAAAATGACAGAAAACTTCCCAAACATGTTGAAGTTTGGGACGTGACCCAAGACCAGGAAGCACAGAGGGTCCCAATGAAGATGAATCCAAACAGGCCTATACCAAGACACATCATAATTAAAATGGCAACATTCAAAGATAAAGAGAAAATTCTAAGGGCAGCAAGAGAGAAAGGGCTAATAACAGATGAGGGAGCTTTGATAAGGCTATCAAATAACTTTTCAGCAGAAACATCACAAGCCAGAAGAGAATGGCAAAAAATACTCCAAACAATGAAAAGCAAAGGCCTCCAATCAAGACTACTTTACCCAACAAGGCTCTCATTCAAAATGAAAGGTGAAATAAAGAATTCCCAAGACAAAGGAAAGCTGAAAGAATACATCTCCACCAAACCAGCATTGCAAGTGATATTAAAAGAACTGCTATAAGAAGAGGAAGAGTAAAAAAGAGAAACACAGGTACAAAGAGAAAAAAAATCACAAGAAATAAGTACCTATTAATAATAACCTTAAATATAAATGGATTAAATGCTCCGATCAAAAGACACAGAGTAGCTGAATGGGTAAGAAAACATGACCCACATATATGCTGTCTACAAGAGACCCACCTCAAAATAAGAGATCCACACAGACTGAAAGTAAAGGGTTAGAAAAAAAGTATTTCAAGCAACTGAACATGAAAAAAGAAAGCTGGGGTAGCAATACTCATATCATACAAAACAGACTTCACAACTGAGGCCATCATAAGATACAAAGGCCCTGGCTGGTGGCACAGTGGATAGGTGTCAGCTTGTGAACCCAAAGGTTGCTGGTTCAATTCCTAGACAGAGCACATAACCAGGTTGCAAGTCAGGTCTCCAGCCAGGTCCATAGCTGGAGGCAGGTGAAAGGCAACCATATATTGATGTTTTTTTCCCTCTCTGCCTCTCTCCCTTCCCCTCTCTCTAAAAATGATAAATAAAATATTTACATAAAAAAGATACAAAGAAAGATGGAACAATCCATCAAGAAGATATAACCCTTGTAAATATATATGCACACAATATAGGAACACTCAATTATATAAAGAAAAATCTTGGAGAACTACAGGAAGGATATAGGCAACAACACACTCATAGTAAGGGATTTTAACACCCCAACTACCAACAATGGACAGATCTTCCAAGCAAAGAAACACCAAGGACATTATGGCATTGAACAATACCCTAGATGAAATGGGCTTAACTGATATATATATAGAAGCAAAATACACTTTCTTTTCAAATGTACATGGAACTTTCTCAAAGATAGACCACATGGTAGGACACAAAACAAGCCTCCTCAAATTCAAAATATATCAAACTCATATCAAGCAGCTTCGGGGACCACAATGGCCTGAAGCTAAAAACCAAATCCAAGGAAAAAAGCCCAAAACATTCAAATTCATGGAGGGTAAATAACACGCTATTGAATAATAATTGGGTTAACACTGAGATCAAGGACAAAATCAAAAAGTTTCTGGAAACAAATGAAAATGAACACACAACAATCCATAACCTATGTGACAAAGCAAAGGTAGTCCTGAGAAGGAAATTTATAGCAATGCAGGTCTACCTAAAAAAGTTTGAAGAAGTTCATATAAACAACCTAACTCTACTGCTACAAGAACAAGAGGAAGAACAACAAACAAAATGCAAAGTGAGTAGAAGCAAGGAAACAATCAAGATCAAAGCAGAATTAAATGACACAGAGACAAAAAGAACAATTCAAAGAATCAATAAACCTAGGAGCTTGTTCTTTGAAAAGATAAACAAAATTGACAAACCATTATCTAGACTCATCAAGAAAAAAAGAGAGAGGGACCAAATAAACAAAGTCAGAAACAACAGAGGAGAAGTTACTACCAATACCTCAGAAGTACAAAGATTGTAAGAAATTACTATGAACAGCTACATGACAGAAAAATTTGACAACCTAAGTGAAATGGACAAATTCCTGGAAACACATAATCTTCCAAAAGTGAATCAGAAAGAAGCAAAAAGCCTAAATAGACCAATAACAACTAGTGAAATTGAAGCAGTAATCAAAAAACTCCCAGCACACAAAAACCCTGGACTGGGTGGCTAAAAGGTGAGTTTTACCACACATTTAGGGAAAAATTAACTCCTATCCTTAACCTAGTCCAAAAAATCCAAGAAGAAGGAACACCCCCAAACTCTTTCTATAAGGCCAGTATTATGCTAATCCCAAAACTAGGCCAAGGCACAACAGAGAAAGAAAACTACAGGCCAATATCACTGATGAACATAGATGCCAAAATCTTTAACAAAATACTGTCAAACTGGATCCAGAAATATATTAAAAAGATCATACACCATGATCAAGTGGGACTCATCCCAGGGATGGAAGGTTGGTACAATGCTCATAAATCAATAAATGTAATACACCACATTAACAAAATGAAAGACAAAAACCATATGATCATATCAATAGATGCTGAAAAAGAATTTGACAAAGTGCATCATCCATTTATGATAAAAATGCTCAGCAAGATAGAAATAGAGGGAACATACCTCATCATAATAAAGGCCATATATGAGAAACATGAAGCCAACATCATACTCAACGGGCAAAAACTGAAAGTCTTTCCCTTAAGAGCAGGAACAAGGCAAGACTTTCCACTTTCTCCACTTCTGTTCAACATAGATTTGGAAGTTCTAGCCATAGCAATCAGACAAGAAAAAGGAATCAAAGGCATCCAAATTGGAAAGGAGGAAGTAAAACTGTCATTAGTTTCAGGTGACATGATAGTGTATATACAAAACTCTATAGATTCCACCAAAAAAAAAAAAAAAACCTACTCAAACTAAGAAGTGAATTTGGCAAAATAGCCAGATACAAAGTCAATGTCCAGAAATCAAAGGCATTTTTATATACCAACAATGAAACATTAGAGAAAGAAACAAAAAAGAAATCCCATTTACTATAGCAACAAGAAAAATAAAGTACCTAGGAAAAAACTTCACCAAGGAGGTAAAAGATCTGTACTCAGAAAATTACAGAACACTGAAGAAAGAAATTAAGGAAGATACAAATAAATGGAAACATATACCATGTTCATGGATAGGAAGAATTAGCATCATAAGAAGGTCCAAACTACCCAAAGCCATCTATAGATTCAATGCAATCCCTATTAAAATACCAACATCATATTTCACAGACTTAGAACAAATACTTAAAAAAATTTATATGGAGTCAAAAACAACCCTGAATAACTATAGCAATCTTGAGAAAGAAGAGCAAAGCAGGAAGAATCACAATACTGGATATCAAACTATATTACAAAGCTATTGTAATCAAAACAGTTGGGCACTGGCACAAGAACAGACAAGAGATCAATGGAACAGAATAGAGAACCCAGAAATAAACCCAGGACTCTATCAGCAACTAATATTCAACAAATGGGGAAGGAACTTAAAATGGAGTGCAAATAGCCTCTTCAACAGTGGTGTTGGGAGAATTGGACAGGAGCATGCAAAAAAAAAAAAAAAAAAGAAGAAGAAGAAGAAGAAGAAAAGAAAAAGAAACTAGACCACAAACTATGTCATACACCACAATAAACACAAGATGGATAAAAGACTTAAACATAAGCCACAACACCATAAAAGCCCTAGAGGAAAGCATAGGCAGAAAAATAGCAGTTATCCCATGCAGCAATATTTTCACTGATATCTCGCCCAGGGTGAGGGAAATAAAGGAACAAATATACAAATGGAAGTACATTAAACTGAAAAATTTCTGCTCAGCTAAGGAAAACATCAGCAAAATTAAAAGGGAACTAACCATATAGGAAATTATATTTGCCAATGACATCTCAGATAAGAGTTTGATCTCCAAAATATATAAAGAACTTATACCACTCAACATACAGGAGACAGACAAACCAATTAAAAAATGGGCAAAGGACCTGAACAGACACTTCTTCAAGGAAGACAAAGGGCCCATAGACACATGAAAGAATGCTCAACATCACTAGCCATCAGAGAGATACAAATTAAAACCACAATAAAATACCACCTCACATCTGTCAGAATGGCCATCATCAACAAATCAACAGACAACAAGTGCTGGCAAGGATGTGGAGAAAAGGGAACCCTAGCACACTGCTAGTGGGAATGCAGACTGGTGCAGCCACTATAGAAAACAGTATGGAACTTAAAAGACTAAAAATAGAACTATGTCATGACCCAGCAATTCCACTGTTAGGATTATATCCAAAGAATCCTGAAGAACCTATGCACCCCTATGTTTATAGCAGCACTATTTACAATAGCCAAATGCTAGAAACAGCCTAAGTGCCCTTCAGTGGATGAATGGATCAGAAAACTTTGGTACATTTACACTGTGGAGTTCTATGCAGCAGAAAGAAAGAAGAAACTCCTACCATTTGCTATAGCATGGCTGGAACTGAAGAGTATCATGCGTAGTGAAATAAGTCAGGCAGCAAAAGACAAATACTATATGATATCACTTAATACAAGAGGCTAATAGATGAGCAGAATGAAATCAGAGATATGGAAAAAAAAACAGGAGCAGAATGATGGTGTCTAGGGAGGAGGGGTGGAAGTAGGATAAGGGTTTACTGGAGGAGCCAATGTGAAAGACCCATGGATATGGATAATGATGTGGGGATTGACTATGGGAAAGGGGACAGGGAGGGTGGGGTGGGGGAAAGTAATGGGGAGAAAACGAAACAATTGTATTACAACAATAAAAAAAAAATAATGGACTCTTACCATTTACAACATGAATACCTAAAGGGTATTATGCTAAGTGAAATAAGTCAGCCAGATAAAAGCAAATACCACATGATTTCACTTATATGTGGAATCTAAAAAATAAAATAAACAAAGCAAAAATAGACTCATAAACATAGAGAACAGACATGGTTGCCAGGCAGAAAAGGGTGTGGGGGAGTGGGTGGAAAAGGTGAAGGGATTAAGAGACAAATTGGTACTTTCAGAATAGTGTCAGCGGTGTGAAGTACAACATAGGAAATATAGTCAGTGACATTGTAGTAACTATGTATGGGGCCAGATGATACTGAATATATCAGGGAAAAGACTTTGTCAAGTATGTGATTGTCTAATTGCTATGCTATACATCTGAAATGAATGCAAAATAATATTGACTATTTAAAAAATAAATTTTAAAAAAGAATATTCTCTGTTGTTACTAATTTTTAGTTATTAAGCATAAACTTTAAATAATATTAGCAATCTTTTACATTTGAATAGTTTATACATTCTTCAAAATATTTTTATCTGAATTTTCTCAAGAGGAAATTGGCATTTATTTAAAGTGTTAATGGTGTAAGGAACTTCATATGTTACTTCTTTTTCATTCACAAAGGAACTCTTGTCATCTCTGTGGTAAACATTAGAAAACAAACATCCATTTTGAACTCATTTAACTTTATCCAGCTTATATAAGGCAGAGATGAGATTCAAACTTGGGTTTTCCTGATTTCAAACATTTGTAATTTCCCCTTGAAGACTGATAACAAGGACATCCACTGACTTGCCCAGAGTCATAATTCATGGCAAATTAAAACTCAAAGAGTTCCCATCTTTTAGCTGTTACCGTAAACTCTAGGTTTTATGTATGTATATTAGAAATTCAAGATTAAGTTTTACTGTTTAAAGATTTCTCTTTTCTTACAAAGGTTAAATTTGGTTCTGATAGGAAATCTGCCAAGGACTGCTTACCTAACGAGAATTTCCATATAAAGCCCAAAGCAAGTGTCTGAGTAATTAACCTGAAAGATATAAATACTCTTTAATTTAAAATTTTTTTAGCCATAGTATATTCAGTGAAAGTTACCTTAGGCATCATTTTACTAGTAAGGAAGTATTCTCCGAAAACCACCTCCATTTGAAATACCCTAAGATTGCATGAAATGCAATTCCTGGGCTCAAGTGCCACCCCGATAATAGTTATCGGATGGAATTATATAATTTCCAATTAAACTGTCATGTCTTGAAGAAATAGGGATAATGTCTTCTTTGCAATTGCTTCCTGTATCTCAGATAGTATGCAAATATTACAATATGCATGTTGGTAGAAATGTGTTAAATAAATATCTAGGAGCCAGTAAAAATATTTACAACCCATTCTCTGGAATGATAAATGGCAAACTTCAAGGACTCCAGCCGCATGCAAGCAGGTTTTAATGATGGCTATTTCATGATCAGAGAAGACCCAAACGTAGTAAATTTCCTTTGAAAAACTAGTTTCTTCTGTATTCAGCTCCAGGAGCACGGCCCCATCCACTTGCTCCTTGGAATTGTGTAAAATCTGAAAATAACCTATTAAGTCCACTATGGTAATGGGAGTTACAGTTAGGTAATAGGAACCTTTCAAACGTTTTTGAGTTCCAACTCTCAAACCAGACTGAATACAGACCTTTTTTATTGTGAAGGCCATGTGTTGTCCTTCTTCAGATTCAAGGATATCAAACACAGGAACCAGGGATATTTACTTGACTAAACACAGTCCCGGGGAGCATTTAGTAGATTAGTGCTGCAAGGTCCTAAATGGTAGGTTAGTGCTTGAATGAGTCAGTGTGTCTCCAAAAATACCTCCCACCCGGGGATTGTATGGGTCAGGCTAAATAAACATGAGCAATATCAGATCACAAAAAAGAGCCAAACTCTCAACAGTCTCCTCCACAACCCAGGCCAAAAAATCTGGGAGAGACTGGCTCATAGGTTGCGATGTTGGTGAGGAGATACATGGTCATTGGCCTACACACAGGCTGATTCCTCTCACTTGCTTAAGGGCACACAACAGACATACCCCTTTTATGTCCTGAGCATCCTCCAGGGACAAGAAGCTGCACCTACCAAGGGTTACCCATTTGTGTCTTGCATGCTTAAAGGTTGGAGTGACAGTTATTCAAAAGCCTTTGTCTTATAATAGATTTAAATGGACAGATTTCTTCATTCGCCTATTTTTGGAAGATGATAACAAAAAAAACAAAACCCCAAAACATTAAATTTTACATTCATTCTTGATGACTCATGATTTTGAATTCAAGGAATGTGATTTGAGAAAAAAGGTATATGTAATTTAGTTTTAAAAAACCTTGCCTTTTCATCAAGATGAGATTGACAGAGGAGATAAGTGCAAAAATGAAATTGTCTTGGTAAGGGGGAACTTTTAATATAGGCATCACCAATTTGACCAAAGCCCTCATTCTAGAAACCTGTCATAAAGGTAGTCTGCCTGTCATTATGTAAGTTTCAAAACATGTGTTCCATGGAACAACAGAGGGTACCTGAGGTTTGAACTATACCAGGGTACATTTCATTTTCTCTTAGCATTTAGAGAGGCCCCATCAGACAAGGCTTCCTTCCTGCACGGATATTGCTAAACTCAATGAAACACTCTATGAGAATAGGTATAGTTTAATTGGCATTTCTAGGACTTACTATATTTCTAAATACTTTCTCAATGGCTTGCTGAGATTTAAATATTATATCCATTATATCCCCCCTTCAGAAATTAAGGTATTCAACATACATTCAAGTTTAAGATTCTAAATTGAGCATTCTTCAACCAGGTTTTAAATATATTCTAGAAGCAAGATTTAAATGTTTTTATAGTTTAATCTTTCAAAGAGATTTGTGTATTTGTCTTTCATTCTTAAGAATTAGAAAGGAATGGATTAAAAAAACTTTCATGAAACACATTAGACAAAATTACAAGATAGCTTCTTGTCAGTCAATCTGAGCAGCAAACAAATGGTTTCGATTAGACTCTTATTTGCTATGTGTTCATGCATATGTGTAAATATCGATGATCTTGGTTTTTTGAAAACATGTTTTCCCTTCATCATGCTTTATTTTAAATAGTAAAAAACAACAAGTATCCAGTGACTTTAGTGAGACTAACACTGCACAGTGAGAGGTCTGACACAAAGGAGATAAAAGCTAGAAAAGAAAAGGAATGGACTCCTGTATGTGGTGGATAGTGTTGCCCTTGTCATTAGGAAAGAAGCACATGTGACATGTCATATGTGTCATGTCAAACTGGTCAAAGATGTTATTTTAAACTGGCATGAGGTTCACTGGGAAACATTTTACTTCTAGTCTTATGCTCAAATAGGTTTTGGGTTTTTTTTTTAAGGTTTCTCAAAAGGGGAAAATATTCCATCTCTTTACAGATCTCCAGGGAAAGGCATGGAGATTGAGGCACAAGACTCTAAACAGCCAAATTATGTCAAAGGCACATAATCTATTATTCAGTGATGACCTGCCTGCCTAGCATTCAGTGGAAAGTTAAGTCCCTACCAGTAGATACTGCCTGGGCAATCAATTGTTCAGTTCTGATCGAAAAATATGTTCAATTAGGAGATTTCCCTTTTAGGCACAGTGAGCAATGATCATTTATGAATAGAGGTTCCTATGTATTCATAGGACAATCATAGACAATCATTTATATCATGAATGGACTATTTTCTTTAAAGTATAATTTTGAGGTTTACTACTCCCAGGAAACATATTAAAGTATATATTTGAATGGCTAACTGTCAAGGTTCCTGCTTGATTTACCAGAGCAGTTTTTCACTTTCTGCAAAATCACAGATGGACGTTAACATTTCAGTGAGTGAAACATTCCATTCAGTGAAACAATGAGCTTCTAGCTTTTGTGATATAAGCACTTTTCTAGGAGCAAGCCCTTACACTTTTTAATGACAATGACTATGATCTCTGCAAGAGTTATAGGATCAATACTACCATTAAGCAAGTTATGTAAGTTCCTGAGGTCTCAGTTTCCCCACCTATATAATAAGAATAAGTATGTCCTTTTAAACATTATATGAAAATTAAATGAGAAATGTTATATGATTATAGGCTCATAATAGGTGCTTACTAAATAATAATTATAGTCTCATTAGTACTACGCCTTTACATTGCATAGGACTTTCCTTACTTAGAGAAAGATACAGATGTGATCAAGTGGAGCTCATTCCCCAAGGAGTCAAGCCTGAAAAGAAATAAACAACACAGCTCACAGAATGACTCTCCATTAGGATGGTAATAAATACAGCTCTGCTGCTCTTGGTGAAATAGTCCCAGTGATTACCACGCTCTTATTTTTCTCTGTCAGAAATAAGATTATAGCCCTGGGTCAGTTTGACTTAAACCCAGTTTCTGGTCGTCAGGGCCCGATGTTAGTTAGGTAGCTTTTAAAATATAAAGTTTTTCAAAAGAAGGAAACATTTACTACGATAATATTTTAATAAGTTATTTTCATGTACTATTTGAAACTGTAAAACAGTAACAGTATTAACTATTAAACAATTTAATTAATTTTTTCTGTACTTATGCCTGGGGATATATTGAGAAAGGCATTATTTAAAAAATAGAATGAGTAAATAACACAACACAAATAATTTATTCTTCCCTAGATCATGATATGGAACAAAATTTAAGAAATAGATTTTAAATATTATAAGTGACTGAAATATTTCTTCTGTTTTTTCCTCCATACTTAATATACTATGTTAGTCACAGTTCTACCCTCTGAAGTTTTAAAATGAAACTGATACTTATTTTTCTAAATGTTTGAAAGTTATGTTTTCTTGAACTGCATGTAAAATACAGAACTTTTCAAAATGAATTGGTCAAAATATAAAATAGATTTTTTAATGAAAGCTAATACTTACCATTACCATATTAGTTCCTTGTAAGTCATCAGCTGTTGGCTTATTATAGCTGCTGTCCATGATACACAAGGTTCAACCCATCACATGTTCCAGGGGTCAATCGTTCATCGCAGATAAGCATCTACAGTTAGACGTTCTTTTGAAACTTGTCAGAAAAACCTTAAAAGCATTGTCTTATTTATTTTTCATGATTTCTCATTATATTTATGGTGACAGATAAGTATTGAGGGAACTCAAAAGGATATATCCAGAAAAAAAAAAAAAAAGCCCATTTATTAATCTAAGCATAGAGTGGAAATTCTGCAAGTTGGCTATGTCTTTCTTCATGACCCACATAAACCAGGGACTTGGGCTGAGGTCTGACTCCAAAACTCAAGCTAAACTTTCTAGTTTTCTGCTCTCTCTTCCAGAATAACACAGGCAAAAAGCAAACCAAGAAGTAAAGGGTTCACCTCTCTAAGGTTCTCTATCCTTTTGTATCCTACATGCTGTTTTCCCTGTCAGCCCTGTAACACTCCCACCTCTGTCTTTGCAACACTCCCACCTCTGAATCTTCCTCTGGATTGGACATCCTACTCTGGTCAACACTTTCCTCAGTATTATTCTCCTGGGCATTGTCTTTCTTCAGAGAAGAAAACACTGACGTCTTGTATGTGTCTGCTATTTTATGATGTGAACCTTACATTCACTTTGCCTCGACATCATCTTCTGAACAATGAGCCATAGTGGGCTCTCCATGTGGGTCCCAGATACTTGGTCAAACATTATTCTAGATGTTTCTATGAAAGCATTTTTGGATGAAATTAACATTTAAATCAGTGACACTAAGTGAATGTCTTTCAAGTCTTAACCTTGAAGTCTGGAGAAATTAGACCCTGGACTTCTGCAACCAGAATGCCAGGTTTTGAAGCCTGTTTCTAGCACCTACTATTGCTGTGATCTTATACAGTTACTTTATTCACACACAAACATACACACACAACACAAACTAAGAGTACCTGGCAATACCTTGTGTTCAATGAATATTATGTACTATCACTAGCCATTTTTACTAGTCTACAAATGCTTTCAATATAAAATTCTTTCACTTACAATATTTCAATTACCCTTCACAAGAATCCTGATACCAGGATCAATACTGAAGCCCAGAAAGGTTAATTGACTACTGTAATAGTAATAGTTGATGGCAGGTGAAGAACTAGAACCCCATATCCCAGTCTCCTAGCCCAGAGTTCTTTCAGGTACACAAACATAATAATACATTTGCAACTTAATTAGGCTTTGATGACTCATACTCCAGCTTTTAATCTTCATAAGATTTTCTAGGAGGCTTTGCTGTTGATATAGTAGCTGTTGTTATTCTAACCTATGCAGTTACTAAAATTAATCATTATTTGTTATCTGACTTACTTGATCTAGGAGCAATGTCCATATTTATAAAGAAAAACACAAACCTATGGTAAACCTGGGTAATGTCTAAGGTCAAAACACTTTTTATTCTGTCACTCACATTGTGAAGTTTTTCTGAGGATGTAGTTTGGGAAGAGGAATAGATTGTTGCCAAGTTAATTTGAGAATTAACATGCAGATGAAAGCTGCTGCTTCATTTGTGTAGAAATGTGCCGCTTGGGACATTCTGCAACACTAGTATGAACTGTGAGTGTGGGGATGTGTGTATTCATGGGTCTAATTGTGTGGAAATGGAGAGAGAAGTCCTTTTTAATGAAAGCTTCACTAATACATTTTTGTTCAAATGCATTAATCAACATTTTCAGGCCAACTATTTGACTAACTTGGCCTCTTTACTGAGAAAGAAAGTGTGATTGATTTTTGCACTTACAAGGATGGAAGTGCAGAAAGATTTTCCTTTCCTTTGTTATCCCTGTGATATCTAGTGACCTGCACCTGGCAATCCTATGTGACAAAAATGTGCAGAAAAGAAGAACAGTGAGCAGACACACAAAGGGGAAAGGGTACAGGAAGAGAAAATGGGTAGGAGGTGCATTTTGCAAAGTAAAAATAGAGTGTCTTTTTTATCTTTAACAACAACAAAGGGTGTTAGTTAGAGGAAATTAATTTGAGATGGGTCAGGGACTAATTAAGACAGTCATCAATAAATCTGGGCCAGCCCTCTTTCCACCAAACTCCTTGTTTTGTTTTCACCAGAAAAAGATGTTCACTACTGTGCACAGTGTCTGCCCAGTAAGATTCTAAACATGTCAATTACTTAATGATTTAATTTTCTTCCTAATAATCCTTTGCTGTGGGTATCTTGGTCCCTGTTTTACAGAGAGTTTAGAAATTGTACATAGTTTTCATGGAGCTAATAAATGGAAGAGTCAGAATTGGAATAAATTTTTGCTTGACTCAAGAACTCTTAACCGTTCCACTTGTCAGTGTCTGTGGAGGATGGTATTCATGGATGTATAGTGGTTAATTTTGTGTCAACTTAAGTAGGTTGTGGTGCCCAGGTATTTGGTCAAACATTGTTCTAGATGTTCCATTAAAGTATTTTAAGATGATATTAACATTTAAATAAGTAAGCATTCAGTAAATCAAATTACTTTCCATCATTTAAGTGAGCTTCATCTATTAGTTGGAGGCCTTAATAGAACAAGAACTGAAGAAGTCATGCTGTCAGCAGATGGCTCTCTGACTTGAATGACACCACTTGCTTTTTCCTGGATCTCCACTTTGCAGACCTACTCTACAGATTTTAGATTTCCCAGCCACCACAATCATGTGAACCAACTTCTTAAAATAAATCTCTTCTATATACAACATCTGTCCTGAACGTATAGGTTGCGGAAACTTTTCATTATATTGACATTGGTTCCATACGTTTGGGACAGACCTTGTAAACACATGTTATTGTTTCGGTTTCTCTGGAGAATGCTTACTAATGCAGGATGCTTCCACTTCTTATTCAGGTAAGTTTGTCCAGAGGTGCGCCAGAGCATGTTTGCCTGGCATGGCTCTGCAGGCCATGGGATCCAGGTGGGCATGAAGGCTTTTGTGGGCTTTCTCAAGGGGGTTAGTGGGGTGGCTAAGAGCAAGTGGGTCTCCTTTCTGGCAACACAAGACAACACTTCTTATTCCCTGCCTTGCCAGCGTAAGATGGGACACATTATTTAGTATTTAGTAAATACATTTCAGATCATAAACAACTCTAAGAAAACAAATATGGTCATCCTAATTTTACACATGGAGGAACTGAGACTCAAAGATAATTAATCTCTTGCATTAAGTAAATGGAGGAGTTGGGATTTCAACCCAGATCTGTATTATTTCAAACTCTATCTCTTAAACAACTACAGTTAATATTTTTGTATATTATGTTCTTCTGAAAATGAGCAAAGAAGTCTAAAGTTTAAAAGCTTTAGTTTTAGAAAATAACACTAGCTTATTTTCAGAGATTAAAAAAAATAATGATATTTATAAATAATTTCTACTATTAGAACAATCTTGAATCTTTTTATTATATAATGCTATTCTTTAATTCTGTACTTTATTTTTATTTTTAAAGATTATTTTATTTATTTATTTTTAAAGATTTTATTTATTATTTCCAGAGAGAGAGAGGAAGGGAGAGAGGTAGGGAGGGAGAGAGACGGACATCAACGTATGGTTGCCTTTCACCTACCTCCATCCACAGACCTGGCTGGAGATTGGTCTTGCAATCTGGTTATGTGCCCTGGCTGGGAAATTGAACCAGCAACCTTTGGGTTCGCAGGCTGGCACCTTATTCACTTTGCCACCAGTCAGGGCTAATTCTGTACTTTAATAATTGAATAAACAGTTGGTCTTATTTAGTATACTAACTATCAAGAACTATTTTATCATAATGATTTTATCTCTTCACTCATATTGGATTTAGAAAGTTTACAATTCATAATGTTATTGTTTTCACTTACTCACTTTTATTCACTTAATAAAATAATAGGGACAGAATGAAATAAACTCAGCTACACAGACAAATCTATGTATTTCTAAATCTGAATTGATGACAAGTGAACATGTACCATCATTAGAGAATTCAGTGTTTCTACCTTTACTAATTGGTGTATGTATTTCCAAAATGGATGTGAATATACAATGAAAGTACATTGATATTTTTTGGAGAGATGAACCTGTGAAAGTTAAGGATTGTCTGTTTTTCATAATATCTCTTATTTGTTCTGCTTCCCATAATTAATTTCTTTCAAAATTTTGGAATTTAGTTTGGCCAGCCCATGTTTTATTACAAAAGTCCATTTATGTTAAAACCAATTGATGAACAGAAGCAAAATATAGAACTTTTAAAGTGCTTCTTGACACCTCCAAGTCATAAGCATATTTTCACAAACTCTGTTTCACATGAAATTTTGTGAGAAAACCAATGGTAGCCTTATAAGCATCTACCAACTTAAATGAGACCATCACGTTTGGAGACTTATGCGTTAACATTGGAGTCTTTAATATATAGCTCTAACTCTGGAAGGCAATATTATTTCTCTATCCTGAGAAAGTAGTATGGCTGACCAAACTAAGCCTGAAAAAAATTAGATGAGGTTTAAAGAAGTCAGACTGTCACAGGCAGATAACTTTAGTACAAGTCTAAAATAAAGTCAAGAACATTGGAGCTGTTCCACTTCTGAATATGGGGACATTTTGCCAAGACATGTGTCATCCTCATTATACTAAGTGCATTCATGATTGAGAAAAGGGTTGGAAAGTCCCCACAGTGAGACTGCCAAACAGAGGTGCCTCTCTGTGACACTTATCATAGGTAACCAGGATATTATCAAATTTAGTCCATAAATGATTCAAAGAAGTATGAACAGAGGTAATAGTCCAAACTAGATAAAATAATCTTGGTTTATTTCCAATAGATCTTGACCTCTTTTTCCTTCCTCCTGTTCCTTCCTGAGCTAAAAATGTTTAATTCAAAATAAAAAGCTCAATATAAACACCCATATTAACCCAGTCATCTGGTGATTATTTCAGCCTCATTAATTAAATGGATATTCAAAAACATGGAACAAAGTTAAACATAGGCATGATTTTATTATACCCATAACATTTTGTAAACTCGGAGAAACAACTGGATCAAAATGTTTTAATATTAAGTGAAGTTTAATATTAAAGAGACTCTACGTAATTCTCTGCAAGTTTGTTGGAATGGTGCCAACTAAGTAGATGAGAATTTTTGAAAGAAAAGAATGCTGAATTGATACCACATGATTAAGTGTGTTGAGTTATTATTTGGGGGTGTGACACGAACTTTAGAGCATTGCAGAGGAAATAAGCCTGGCCCACATTTGAAAGACTTCTAGAACCCATACACATATCTCCTTTCTGCTGAAAAGTAATAGACGACCTCCATTGGGGGTTGGGACAAGGGGGAGTGGGGAATAAAACATATCCTCCTTGATATGCCATTTAAAAGAAGAAGTAATGTGATTTCAAGGCAACAGGATGTGGGTGTCTGACTCACACCGCAAGCAGGCCACATGATGCGCATGTTGACATCAGCAGCTGAAGGGACAGTTTCCTTGGGTTTCACACCAATGGCAGCTGAACCAGCTACTTGAGCCTGCTCCTGTGAGTAGCACAGCATAAAGCATCGAGCAAGACTGTGGCTCAGCACCTCCCATGGGTCACCAGGAAAAGCTGACATTGCTCAACAATGCTCTCTCTGTGACCTGCCTTTTCCTCTGTTTTCACAACTGTCATGCTCTGATATGCTCACAAAGAATGGGGATTGTTAGAATAGGCATGCTCACCGTCCAGCTACCTGAAAGATAAAAGCAGCTGTTTTTGTTTTTTTTTTTTTCCTTCCTTGTACCAACCTCTTTGATAATGATAGACAGGTGTTTCTCCCTAAAACATACAGATGAAGCTGGAAGACGTAGATATGTTTTCCTCTGTCTTATGAACCCTGAGTCCTCTGTCCCTGTCACTCCCGAGGACCAGCTTCAGTTCTCTACGTACCCCAGCTCATACTCCATCTCTTGCAATCATTGCCGGTGTGCAAATCTTAGTCTACTTAATTGAAACAGGAAATATGTCCTACTATTTAAAAAAAAATTTTTATGGCAACCATAAAAGGTCCTAAAAGTAAATATTTGTTAAATTGAGTAAACTCCAAAAGTATTTGGATTAAAAACAACAGATATATTAACCCATTAATTATTTACTGATTAGCTGCTATGTTCTAAGCATTGTCCTAGTTCTAAGTGACATGAACTTGGAGGCTATAAGTACTTGCTCTCAATGCATGAGGAGGGAGGGAGAGAACACAAACAGCGTACAGGGTGGGTACAGAATCAGTCAAGGTTTCCAGAAGAGGCTGAATCAATATGGGTTCTCAAGGATGGCTAGTATTTAACTGGCAGAAAAAAGAGGGAAAGAACACTCTAAGCAAAGTGAGTATTTCTCGCAAAACCACAGTCATGGAAGCAATGTTTAAATTAGGAAATTAAGGAAAGTTCAGAGTGACTGAAGCATTGAGAGGAATAGGGAGGGAAAAAAAGGAGGGTGTATTCATTCTCTATTTCTTCATAGCACAAACTTTGTGGCTTAAAATAGCACATATTTATCATCTCAAGGTTTCTGTGGGTTACCTGGGCTGTGTGCTCAGGTGCTCACCAGGCTGAAATTGCCGAGTTGGCTGAGGCTATGGTTTCATTTGAGACTCAGGAACTATTCCAAAGTTCACATAATTGAGGGAATTCAGTTCTTTCAGGCTTTGTGATTGAGGAAGCTTTTTCTTATTGGCTGTCAACTGGAGACCATGCTAAGCTCCTACAAGTCACCCTTGGGTCCTTGCCACATAGCCCCTACGTAGGCCCTGCCGTTCCTTACTAGTTTGCTTAATTTTTGATGCAAATACGGGAGCATCCACTTGATACTTAAAACACTCACCAAATCAGGTCAAGCCCACTCAGAATAGTCTCCCTTTTTTATTATTAAATTTATTGGGGGTGGCATTGGTTAATAAGATAGGTTTCAAGTGTACCTCTCTATGACACATGATCTGTGTATTGCATTGTGTGCCCACCACCCAAAGTCAAATCATTTTCTATCACCATATATTTGACCCTCTTTATACTTTACTAAGCCCTTATTCCTTTCCCTCTGGTAACCACCATAACAAGTGTTTCAGTTTTATATTCCACACATGAGTGAAATTATATGGTTTTTAGCTTTTCTGGCTGGCTTATTTTGCAAAGCATAATATTTTCAGGTCCATTCATGCTGTTGCCAATGGCAGTATTTCATCCTCTCTTATGGCTAAGTGGTATTGGATACTACCATATATATGTGTATATATATATATATATATACACATATATATGTATATATATATTTCTTCTTTTTTTTTCCTTATTGCTGTTAAATGGAGACCATGCTAAGTTCCTACAAGTCACCCGTGGGTCCTTGCCACATAGCCCCTATGTAGGCCCTGTCATTCCTTACTAGTTTGCTTCATGTTTGATGCAAACACAGGTGCATCCACTTGATACTTCACCTTCTCTTAAAACACTCACCAAATCAGGTCAAGCCCCCTCATGAATAAAATGTGTATATATATATAATATCTTCTTTATTCAATACTCTATCAAAGGACATTTTGGTTGTCTCCATGTCTTGGCCACCATGGATAATGCTGCAATGAACATAGGGGTGCAAATATCTTAGTGAAGAAATGTCTTCAAGTGTTTTTGGGTAGATTCACAGAAGAGGGTCATGTGGTAACTCTATTCTTAATTTCTTTGAGGCATTGCCATACTGTTTCCCATAGTGGCTATACCAGTTTACATTCCCAGCAGCAGTGAATGAGGGTTCTTTTTCTCTCCAAAACCTCTTCAACACTTTTTATTACCTGTGTTTTGATAATAAGCCACTTCAACAGGTGTGATGTGAAATCGCATTATAATTTTTTCTTTACATTTCCCTAATAGCTAGTGAAGTTCAGGATCTTTTTACATATCTGTTGGCCATTTGTATGTCTTCTTGAAAGAAGTGTCTTTACAGTTCCTCTGCCCATTTTTTAACTTGGACTGTTTGTTTGGTGTTGAGTTGCATGACTTTTAAATATATTTGGATTTTAAGCCCTTGTCAAAGCTTCTGTTTGCAAATATTGTCTCCTATATGGTTGGTTGCCTTTTAATTTTGTTGTTAGTTTCTTTTGCCATGCAGAAGTTCTTTTTTTTTTGCAGTTTGAGTTGGTCCTATTAATTTAATTTTGCCTTTACTTCCCTTGTCTTTGGGTTCAAATTCATAAAATATTCTCTATGATGAAGATACATAAGTTTACTACCATGTTTTGTTCTATGTAATTTATTGCTTCAGATCTATTTTGACATGTATTTTTGTATATGGGGAAAAACTATAATCTAATTTTATTCTTTTTCATGTGGCTTTCCAGTTTTTCCGGCACCATTTACTAAAGTGACTTTCTTTTCTCAATTGTGTGTTTTTGGCATCTTTGTCAAAAAGTATTTGCTCATATCTATATGGTTTCATTTCTGGACTCTCAATTCTCTTCCATTGGTTTGTTTTCCTGCCAGAACCATGCTATTTTGATTATTATAATGCTGTAGTATAATTTGAAGTCAGGTAATATGACATCTCCATCTTTGTTCTTTTTTTCCCCCCTCAAATTGTTTTGGCTACTTGGGGTCTTTTGTGGTTCCACATAAATCTGATGATTTTTATTCTTTTTCTTTAAAAATGACATTAGGATTTTGATGGGGATTGCATTAAATCTGTATATTGCTTTGGATAATGTGGACATTTTAACTATGTTGATTCTTTCAGTCCATGAACATGGGATGTCTTTCCATTTCATTGTGTCTTTTCCAATTCCATTTAATTATGCTTTGTAGTTTTCAGTATATAGGTCCTTCATGTACTTTATTAAGTTTATTCCTAGTTATTTTATTCTTTTGGTTGAAATTTCTAAAAGAATTGTTTTTTCACTTCTTTTACTGAAATTTCATTGTTAGTATACAGGAAAGCAGTAGATTATGTATACTGATTTTCTACACTGCAACTTTGCTGTATTTGTTTGTTGTTTCCAACAGTTTTTTGGTGGAGTCTTTAGGGTTTTCAATATACATAATGATGCCAGCAAAAAGTGATACTTTTATTTCTTCCTTCCCAATTTGGATTCCTTTTATTCCTTTCCATTTCCTGATTACTCTGGGTAGGACTTTCAGAACAATATTGAATAAGAGAGGTGAGAATGGGCATCCTTGTCTTATTCCTGATTTTATAAGAAAAGCTTTCAGGTTTTTATCACTGGGTATGACATTAGCTAAGGGTTTGTCATATATGGCCTTTACCATGATGAGGTACTTTCCTCCTTTAGCCATTTTGTTGAGTATTTTAATCATAAATGGATGTTGTATCATATCAAATGGGTTTTTTTTTTGCACATATTAGTAAGATTATGTTTTTATCTTTTGTTTTATTTATGGGCTATATAATTGTAATTAATCTATTTGCATATGTTGAACCAGCCTTATGCTCTGGAATAAACCTCACTTGATCAGGATATATATATATATAAATATAAATATATATATAACTAAATATATATATATAACTATATATATATATTTAAATGTATTGTTGCATTCAATTTGCTAGTATTTTGTTTAGGATTTTTGCATCTGTGTTTATCATGATATTTGTCTGTAGTATTCTTTTTTTCCATTTTTAAATCTTATTTATTTATTTATTAAATCTTTTTTAAAGATTTTATTTATTATTTTTTAAGAGAGGGGAAGGGAGAGAGGCTGAGAGGGAGAGAGACATCAACATATGGTTGCCTTTCACCTACCTCCAGCTACACACCTGACTGGAGACCAGGCTTGCAACCTGGTTATGTACCTTGGCTGGGAATTGAACCAGCAACCTTTGTGTTCACAGGCTGGCACCTTATCCACTGTGCCACCAGCCAGGGCTATAGTATTCTTTTATTGTGATAGACTTGCCAGGTTTTGATATCAGGGGTATGTTGGCCTCATAACATACCCCTATGTTAGGAAGTATTGCCTGTTTTTCTATTTTGTTAGAAGAGTTTGAGAAGTATAGGTGTTAAATCTTTGAATGTTTGGTAGAATTCACTAGCCCTGGACTTTCATTTTTTGAGAGATTTTTAATGTTCATTTCAATTTCCTCACTGTTGTTCAGTCTATTTAGATTTTCCAGTTCTTCATGATTCAGTCTATGAAGGTTATATATTTCTAGGAACTTACTCACTTTTTCTAGGGTTGAATTTGGTAGAATATAGTCTTTCACAGTATTCTAGTATGATTCTTTGTATACCCAGAATGTCTGTACTAATTTTTGCTTTTTCATTTCTGATTTTGTTAATATGAGTCTTTTCCTTTTTTTTTTTTTCTTAGTAAGTCTAGCTAAGGATTTGTCGATTTTATTAATCTTTTCAAAGAACCAGCTCTTTGTTGTATTAATTTTATATAGTCTTTTTGTTCTCTTATTTTATTCAATTCTGCTCTAATTTTTATTGTTTCCTTTTTTCTGCTGACTTTGGGTTACTTTTTTTTTTTTTTTTTTTTTTTTTTTTTTTTTTTTTTTTTTTTTTTTTTTTTTTTTTTTTTTTTTTTTTTTTTCCAATTCTTTAAGATGTGATGTTAGATCATTTATTTGGGATGAATCCTATTTCTTAAAATAGATCTGTAATGATTGATATAAACTTTCCTCTTATTTCTGCTTTTGCTGCATCCCAGTTTTATTTTTGTTTATTTGTTTTTTCAAGATTTTATTCATTATTTTTTTAGAGAGAAGTGCAGTGAGGGAGGAAGAGGGAGAGAAACATCAATGTATGGTTGCCTTTCACCTGCCTCCAGCTATACACTTGGCTGGAGACAAGGCTTGCAACCTGGTTATATGTTCTAACTGGGAATCGAACCAGGGACCTTTGGGTTTGCAGGCCAGCGCCTATTCACTGAGTCGCCAGCCAGGGCAGACATTTTGATATGTTGCATGGTCATCCTCATTTATCTCTGTATATCTTTTGATCTCACCTTTTATTTTAATTTTGACCCAGTCATTTTTTAGTAGTATGTTGTTTAATCTCCACATATTTATAGTTTTCTTAGTTCCTTTTTGCAGTTGATTTCTAATTTCAAAGCATTGTCATCAGAGACTATGTTTGGAATAATTTCAATCTTCTTGAATTAGTTGAAGCTAATTTTGTGACCCAACATGTAGTTTATCCTTGAGAATGTTCCATGTACACTGGAGAGGAATCTATAATCTGATGTTCTGGGATGAAAGACCCTGTAAATGCTAATGGTGTCCATTTGTTCTAATGTGTCACTTAAGACTGATATTTATTTTTCTATTTATTTATTTATTTTCTATTTGAATGACAGGTCTAGAGCTGTCAGTGGAGTATTTAGGTTCTTAACTATGATTATGTTCTTGTCAGTTTCTTCCTTTAGTTGCGTTAGTAGTTGCTTTATATATTTCAGTGCTCCCTGATTGGCTGCATATATATTGAGAAATGTTATACCTTCTTGATGGAGTGTTCCCTTTATCATTATCACATCTCCATGTTTGTCTCTTGTTATCTTTGTTATCTTCTGATTTTGTCAGATATAAGCATGGCTTTACTTATTTTTCAGTGGATGCTATTTGCTTGGAGAATCATTTCCACCCTTTCACTTTGAATCTCTTGGTCTTTGAAGTTCAGATATATTTCCTGAAAGCAGTATATAGTTGGATTTTGCTTTTTGATCCAATCTGCTACTTTGTGCCTTTCTATTGGTGAATTCAGTTCATTTACATTTAAGGTAATTATTGATGTTTAAGAATTTCTTACAGCTATGTTATCTTTTGTTTTCTAGAAGCTCTGTGCCTCCATTGGTTTTTTCTTTGTGTTTCTGTCTGTTGTTTTTGTTTGTTGATTTGCTATACCTCTTTCCCCTGTTTCCCTTTTTTTTTTAGAGTTATGTTTCTCAGCTTTGGGTTTTTGTGTCTGGTTACCATTAGGTTTATGAAAAAGAAAGTTTCGTATATACAGTAGTCGTCTTTCCTTTGAATGCATTTAATTTCCATTCTCTTTTGCAAATTCAGAGCTTTACCTCCTCTCCTGTCATATTTTTGTTGTCACAAATTGTCCCTGAGTATGCTATAAGTGTGTTGTGACCTTTTGTTTTTTGCTTCAGGTACAATAGCCACCTTCAGTATTTCCTGCAACAGAGGTGGTCTGGTGATAAATTCTCTAGTTCTGTATATCTGGAACACTCTTTATTTCTCCATATCTAAAGGATAACTGTTGTATTTTTATTCTTGGCTGATAATTTCTTTTTTACAGTAGTTTGAATATTTGATTTCACTTTCTTCTAGCTCAAGAGTTTCTGCTGAAAAGTTTGATGACAACTTAATGAACTTTCCTTAATAGGTTACTTTCTTCTTTTCCCTGGCTGCCTGGAGAACTCTGTCTTTGTTATTAATTTTTGACAGTTTTAATACAATGTACCTTGGAGAAGACCTTTCGGATTAAGGTAACTAGGTGTTCTATTCACTTTTTGGACTCAAGGTTCTAGTGCCTTCCATAGGTTTGGGTAGTTCTCATCCAGTATTCATTTCAATAGATTTTCCATTTACTTCTTCCCCTCTTCTTCTGGTATGCCTATTACACTTATATTGCTCTTTCTGCTGAAGTCAGATAACTCTTATATAATTATTTATTTTTTCTTTTTTTCTTGGTATATGCATGTATGTATCTAATTCCTTCATTATTTTTTATGCTCCATATAAAAATATGGAGCATAAAAATATCTCTTATTCTCTCTGGGTCATTTGTAGATTTCTATCCTTAATATTACTAATCCTTTCCTCCATCTGGTCTGCTCTATTTTCTGTGCTCACTAGTTCATCTTTGATCTCTTTTGAGTTCTCCCTCTTCAAAATTTCTTCTTTGTTCTTACTTTTAAATTTTCAATCTCTTTGGTGAAGTACTCATTTTGTTCATCGATTTCTTTTCCGAGCTCATTAAACTGACTATATGTATTTTCTTGCATCTCATTGAGTTTTTTCAGAACTGCAGTCTTGAATTCTCTGTCATTTAAATAGCATATTTCCAAGTCTTTAAGTTTGTTTAGCGAAGATTTAAAAAAAAATTTTTAAAGATTTTATTTCATTATTTTCAGAAAGAGGGGAAGGGAGAGAGGCAAAGAGGGAGAGAGACATCAATGTATGGTTGTGTTTCACCTGCCTCCAGCCACAGACCTGGCTGGAGACCTGGCTTGCAACCTGGTTATGTGCCCTGGCTGGGGAATCAAACCTGCGACCTTTGGGTTCGCAGGCCAGAGCCTTAACCACTGTGCTACCAGCCAGGGCTCTAAATTTTATTTCTGAGCTGCCTCACTATCTTGGTTATTCAATGGATTCCTTCTCTGTCTAGGCATCTATGAATGAATGACACTTCTCTAGTAGATTGATTTTTCTATTGTTTTTCTAGTAGAAATTTTTCTATTGTTTTTATAGTAGATAACACTGAATTACAAGGGTTTTTTTTCCCCCTTTGGTTTTTCAAATCTCCTCAGGGTGGTTGGAAATGGGAAGATGGGTGCCTCTCCTATGACTCAGTTACCCCAGTTCCAGCAGACCAAAGTTGCTAAAGAACATGATAGGTGATAGAGTTCCAAATCTGTGAAATCCCAGTGCTGTCTCTTACAGTCAGATGCTGCTGTCACTATAGCCACAATGTATGGGGATGGGGTGGGTGGGTGCAACTGGCCACCTTCCAAGTTGCTTTGCTCTCCCAGTAATGGTGACCTCAGACTTCTGCAAAGTCCCCCTGATGTCCCCGATCCTGGTACCAGTCACACAGAGTGCACTGTTTGCCCAGGGGAAAGTGATTCTGTAGTATCAATTCTCAGGTTTGCAGATAATGGGCCCTGTAAGCAGACACCAAGGGTGAAGGAAGGTGAGCAACTTGATTCCTCCCCTCTCTGGGCTGAGCCCTGCCATAAACTCTCATCTGTGGGGTGTGTCCATTGCTCATCTTGCCCCCTCTCCCTCTCACATCCCCCTTTGGCTCCCATTTGCCCACCTTTAGATGTTTCAATGCACAGAGCTTTCAAATGCATTTATGTGCCGAGTAGGGAATCCTTTGTTCAATTATAGCGGTTCGAATTGTTTAAACTTCAACAGGACAGACAAAGGGGATCTTTCATGCTGCTATTCTTCTGATGTTACCAGTGATGGTTTATTTGATCTTTGCCAGCAGGTGTCCATGATCTCTCAGTAGCGGCACTTTCCAAAAGTTAGCACTGTCCCAGCCATTAATTTCACATGGCCAGCTCCTCAAAATTGAGAAAGTAGGGATTTAGTCACATCAGCACTGGGTCAATATATGGTTAGGATTGAGAAGATTGTTTTCTTTAGTAATTGAAGACCTTATGTCCACCTGATTGCATGCATCATGTGTGGCTTTGAGTGGCTCTTTCTGGCCTCACTTCTTAACTCAAGTCCCAGGCTGCAGGTTGCTTAGTCTGTTTTAATTAACTCAAAGTTAAGTCAAGTGATAAGTAAATAAAGATGACCTCATATTAACCACCCTTGCCTTCACTCAAAGGGAGGTTATAACAGGGAGCATATGCAGGTTGGGATCTTGTTGGCTGTTTAGAATTCTTCCTACCACAAAAGTAGAATGAATAGCAGAGGAAAAAAAAAGGAAGAATTCAAAACTTGAATTTCCTCTAGGTCCTACAACTTACTTTGGAGTCCCTTAATTGATATATTCTTCTACTTATCAAATGGAATAATAACCTTCATAGAGATGGTCTAAGTAGTAAACACCCTATATAGTACAAAGAACTCTGCATACAACTTTGGATATATATGTTTGGTGTAAAGAATCTTATGGACCATGCTGAGGGGTTCACACTTAGTTCTCTATAGCAGGGAGTGAGAAACTCATCAGTCTCTCAGAAGAGAAAAAAAATAATCAGATTTGCTTTTTTTTTAAACTAGGCTCTGACGTTTAACAATCTAACCTCAAGCCAATTACTTATTTGTATTTTAGTTCTTTTCACAGATACTAAGAATTTAATATTCATTTTAGAAGGCTTATATGGAAAATTTCAAATGTATACTGTAAAGTAAATAGAAGAGTATGTTTCCCTATGTACCAGTCTCCGATAACATCAACACTATTCTATACTTATATCATCTATACCTTTCTCCTCATCTCCCCCAACATCATTATTATTTCTTTATATAATTCTTTTAATGTTAGAGTTACATATATTAAAATGTACTAATCTTGGCTGTATAATTTTGACTAATTGATATACCCATGTAACCCATACTCCTATCAAAATAGAAAATATTTGTGTCCCCTCAGAAAATTCTCCCTTATTTCTTCCCAGTCAACCCCTCTCATCTTACTCAAAGACAGCCACTGCTCCCAATTTTTATACTCATAAATTAGTTTTGCCCATTTCAGAACTTTATGCAAGTGGAGTGGAATCATAGAACATTTACTCTTTTGTGTCTATTCTTTTTGGCAGCATAATGGCTGTGAGATACATGCATGTCTTTGAGTATATTAACAGTTTGTTCCTCTATATTATTTCATTAAAAGAATATATTGCAACTTGGTTTCTTTATTTTTTAAAAATATACCTTGGCTATTTCTAGTTTGGGACTATGACAGGTAAATCTTCTATGTAAATTCCCATATTGTCCACTTTTATATGAACATGTATTTTCATTTTGAGGGGTGGGTAAATATATGAGTGGGATTGCCTAGTCAAAAGGTCAAGTATATATTTAAATTTATTATAAACTGCTTAACTTTCTTTCAAAGTACTTTTAAAACTTTATACTTTTACCAGCGATGTGTAAGTTACAGGTGCTCTGCATCCTCTCCAAGACTTGGTGTTACAAATCTTAATTTTAGCCATTCTGTTGAGAATATGCTAGTGTGTCATTGTGGTTTTTGTTTGTAAATCCTCAATGACTAATGACATTGGGCAGTCACATTAAGGTGTGGAATGGCATTGCTTAAGAGCATCTGCTTTAGTGTCAGAGTAACCTTGTTTCAAATCCTTGCTCTGCATCTTGTCAAGCAAGATTCTTGACTTCTTTACAAAAGGAGTATTATTTTAGTATCTTCCTGGATTTGTTGTGATAATTAAGTGAGATAATACATATAAAGTTCTTAACAAAGTACAAGGCCCAATAAAGAACAGTTTTACTATTCTGTAAGGCTATTTTACGAACACTTGACACACAAATAGTCAAGAAAGTAATTTATTGTTATTTTTAAAAAGGTGTGAATTAAAGGGGGGATCGCTAGCACAGAGGCTGCAACTCCAAACACTCCTTTCTCATTTCTACCGGATGCATAACCAAGCCTCTGTCTGTCCTTGGTTACCACCTGCCAACCTGCCCGCAGCACACCAGAACAGACCAGATTCCTCAGACTCGACTACAGGTGTCAGGCAATTTCCCTCATAATCCACCGACCTGGATTCCAAGGCTGCAGCTTCCTTTGCAGAAACACATAAGGCCTGAGCTACCTACCTTTTCTCCTTCCCACTTCTAGTTCCCTCTTTTTATTAGTTTCAATATATGTCATTCTAAAGATTATTTTTATTCAGGGAAAGAGAAGCAAACTGACTTTTGGGAGCGGTATCCCATTTGGAGGTGAGAGTGAAGGAGGAATAAACTTTTGCCAAAAAAATAAAAATAAAAATAAAAGGAAGGATGAGCTCTTCTTTGCCAAATATCCGTTTGGTTAAATTCACTAGGCACTGAGGTAGGGAGACAGAGGAAATCCTGAAAGTATCGAGCCTCTGCCGATATAATTAAAACAGTTTGCACGGCTGATACTTTTGGGCCAGACCTCGTGCTACTCCCTGCCTGTTCTCTGATAAGGTGTTGGCTGTGTCAGAACAACCTCTTCCAAATGCCTTGGAAGAGGGCATAAATAGGTTTAAAAGTCTCTTGGGTGATTCTGATGTTCTCCTGCCTATGCTTCCTTTAGCAAAGGTGGCAAACACAAGGCCCACGAGCCAATCCAGCCCTCCACCTTGTTTTATCCGTCTCAGCACCTTTGGCCCGGCACCTTGTTTCTATCCAGCTTGCTTAATTGTTAAGAAGTAGTTACATTTATACAGCCTTAAAACTAAGTTCGGCCCTTTGAAGGCAACCTCAGGGCTAACTCTGCCCCTGGTGAAATGAGTTTGACACCCCTGTCCTATAGCTTATTGATGTACACTTGTCAGACTCAGGAAAGTGGATGGACAGAGCTGGAGATGTCCAGAAATGTAAGAAGTGGCTGACACAACAAAGAGAACTGAGGGCAAAGTGGCTAGCAAAGTAATAATAAAGCCAGGAGCAGGAGGCTACTATGCATTTGAAACTTTGTGAAATGCTTCAGAAAAGTGAGATGGGATGAGGAATTAAAAAAGCAGATCACTGGAACTGGGAATTCAGAGGTTATTGGTGACGCTTCTGAAGGGTCTGTGCTGGGGGTGGGCGAAGAGGATAGGAGCTAAAGAGTAAGTGGAAAGTAAAGTCAGGTCTTTCCTTTAAGATGTGATTTAAGAAATGTAGCGAAGAAGAGAGAAAAAGGGGGAAAAGACTTGTATAATGGTGGGCAAATTATTTGTCTGGGGCTCTGTCTTTTCCTCTATAAAATGGGGTAATAGTCTATATTCTATAAGATTTTGAGAGAATTTAAAAAGTTAGCAGATTGTATATGTTTAAAACTATTTTGGGAACATGGAAAGTACTAAAAACTGTCAATTAATATTATTGAAGGAGAAGTAGAGCAATTCTTTTTCTCTTATCCCTAAGTCTCAGGGATCATTAAATTTCCCCTTTCTGTGCCCGCTGCCTGCCACTCCACTGCGGTGCCTCCTCCAGATGCCAGATGCCCTGTACCCCCTAATTCAATTTCCCATTGTTCCTCAGCTCAGCAGTGCCATGGCAAAATGCTTTCATTTCTGAAGAGAATTTTTTTCCCCCTTCGAGTAGCTAGGGAAAAAAATATAAAAAACAACACAGTTAGTGAGAAAGTTACAGGAAATCAGAAAAGAAATGGTACTCGTTCTCAGTGACCTTCATTTCAAAATAAATTGGTGCCAGCCCTCTGTGCTTCAAACATCATCACCCTTTTTCTCCTCTTCATCCTTTCTCTCCTCTGTGTCATTCTCGTTCCTGTTTTACAAGTTTCCCCAGTTAATTAGACTTCTTTTCGATCTTGGGAGCTTGCTTCTTATTCAGCATTCCTTGGTCTTCTTGCCCTTTTAAAATAATGTCTCCATTGTTTGGTGACGCCTATACTTGATGTGGGATACTGGAGAAGTGAAAGAAGAATAAATAAATACAGGCATGAGAATGGGAAAAAACAGTGCATCATCATGAAAGGAACATTGGTTTTAGTATCAAAAGGAAAACATGTACTGGGTGGTAATATTAATTTGGTTCTTCTGATTTAGTTTCTTCATTGTTAAATATTAAGTTGAGACTAATAACGTGAGAAATAAATAAAATCACATGAAAGAGCCCTCAGGAGTATGATGAGTCCTGTACACATACATCAGCCACTGTTCACTGTTGGGTTTTCAAAAAGGACTAAATAAGTATAATTTATATATTGGAGAATAACTTGGCTGCGTCCACCCCAAAGTGGCTTTTGCTTCATAGAAAAACAAATCAGCATTTTTTCCTGACAGGAGTCATTGAAGTGGAATAAATCTATCTCAAATATTGGCAAATGGAAACTTTGAGACTGCTATAACATCCTGTTGTAAAAGTGTGTGTTTATATAAATGAAAATAGACCTTGCTGATGTTAAAGCCTAAGTATACACAATGGAAGTACATACCCACCTAAAAATGTAAATCCAGGGGAAGGGTGTTTACTCATAAATTAGAGTTGCCTTAGTTTTATGTATTTTGTGAGTTCCATATAAGGTACCAATGTAGTGGGAATTTTTTTGTATTTCTCAGAGAGCCGTAACAGGAAATAGTTAACTGGTTTTATTTGGCTTCACCTCCAGTGTACAAAAGCCATAATGTGCATAATAAACAGTGTTTGTGCTGTATCAGTATTGTTGTATAACACCCTTGCTCTGATCCCTGCCTGCCTGCCTGCCTGCCTGCCTGCCTCCCTCCCTCAATGGTGGGGCATCCAACTCCCATTGGAAAACAGGAGGAGCTGCCTCAACATTCCTGAGAGGAGTTACTTCATACCTCTGCCACGGCTGGTTTCCCTGCCATGACATGAGTCCACTGGAACAATTTTCTGCTTACTATGCCTTTCTGATAATGGAATTTTCAAAATGAGGAGCGACTGGATTAGACATGGAAATTGACATCAGCTACCTTAGGGCCTTTGTAGCCAGCCACCAATTCTAAAAAGTCATGGTCATATCCATTATGAAAAACCAACTATGCCAAACTTCATCAGAAAAGCTTTTATTCCAAAGGTACATGCCTATTCTGCTCAAGATTGAACAACAATCACAGCATTATGTGTAATTAATGGGTATACGATTAATTAGTTAATACCAATTAATTAATTAATTAGTATCTATTTTTGTCATTCCTTAATTTATCCATGTTTGCTTGGTTTTGTATATTTTCATGGGATGTTAAAACATGGGATAAGCATATTTACATTCTTGCTTTGGGACTCTGGGGTAGGGAAACAAAAAACTTCAACTTGAATCCACTCAGGCCAGTTTTCCCTTATCTCTTGAATCACTTCTATCAGTAAAGCAAAAAGCAAATTGCTAATTTTTCTGCCGATGGCAAACACAGCGGTTTATTTATTTATTTAGATTTTATTTATTATTTTTCAGAGAGAGGGGTAGGGAGAGAGGCAGAGAGGGAGAGAAATGTCAATGTATGGTTGCCATTCACCTGCCTCCAGCTACAGACCTGGCTGGAGACCTGGCTTGCAACCTGGTTATGTTGCCCTGGCTGGAAAACAAACACAGAGTTTTTACAAGCCAGAGGTATATGGTTCAGTGAGAAATTGATTAGACTAGAGTCTAGGTGACCAAAAGCTGATAGTTTCTATGGATTTGAATTTTTAATATGAAATCAGGAGCTCTGAGCAATCCCACTGTTTTTTTGAAATGGGTTTATAAATATACTACAATCAGGTAACTTAAAGCCATGTAAAGATTTGCATTAAAAAATTGACAAATTTCCCTTTGCGATGGTGAAGTTTATGTGTCAACTTGAGAGAACTAAGGAATGTCCAGATAGTTAGTAAGACATTATTTCTGGGTGTGTTTGTGACATTGTTTCTGAAAGAGATGTTTTTTCCTTGATGTGAGTAAGCAGATAGCCCTCATTAATGCAGGTGAGCACTATCAAATTTACCAAGCGCCCGAAGGAAACAAAAAGGCTGTGAGAGAGCAAGTTTCCTATCTGCCCGAGCAGAGACATCCATCTGCTTCCTGCTGTCAAACATTGGCACACTGGGACTGGACTTCGACCATAATCCCCCTGGTTCTTGTGCCTCAGCATTTGGACTAGATCTACACCGCCAGCTTTCCTCGGCTGACAGCTTATAGATGGGAGATTGTGGGACTTCTCAGTCCATAACTGCCTGAGCAAATACTTCACAATTCATCTTCCTATGTATCGCTATATCTCCTATTGGTTCTGTTTCTCCAGAGAACTTTGATTGGTATACCCTGCAAGCAAAAGTTTTGCTCCCATCCTCTTGCACAGAATTCCTGGTGTTTGGATAGTGATCAAAAGGATGTCAACAATAAACATTGGCTCAAGATATCAATGTGGAAGCTGTAATACTGTTAACAGTTTAAAAGGCCTAAATTAATAGCCAACTTCTTCTGGACCAACAATAAAAGACTATGACATTCATTTATATCTATAGCTGATTGATAATAACTACAGTGGCAAATTTTTCACAATGAATGGTCTTAAGTAACTATGGACCTCCTCAATTGCAAATTCTCTGGAGAACTTCTCCAACGTTAATTAATTTCATATGTATGTATACAAGGTCTGTCCCAAAAGTATGGAGCCAATGTCAATATAATTAAAACAGTTTGCATGGCCGA
Source organism: Noctilio leporinus (assembly GCA_004026585.1). NCBI lineage: Eukaryota > Metazoa > Chordata > Mammalia > Chiroptera > Noctilionidae > Noctilio > Noctilio leporinus. The sequence continues at coordinate 156,423 of PVIW01001748.1, read as the reverse complement.
TACTTTTGGGACAGACCTTGTATGTATACATACACACATGGGTATAAAATATATATATGATATATTTACTGTACAAGTTTATAAATATATATTATATATACTATATATAAAATGAAAGGCCTGTAAGATTCTCAAATAACTAGAGGGTAGGTTCTGATAGTCATTTATAGAGGCAGATGTTTAGGACTGAGAATGTGTTGGTGGTTAGGTTCTAAGTCAGCTGTTAGCTATACCAATCCAAGATTTCCTAGGATATGATAATCACACTGAACTAATTAGAGAAACTAATCACACATTTCAGTATTTTTCTTGCCCCTTCTCTCTGTGCTCACCTCTCCCCATCCAGACCTTAGCCATCCCCCTTAGCCCTTGGGCTCCAAGTCCAGAATTAGCACTTCCAAAGGGATTCTATGCCGAGGTGTTATTAGGGGTGTTACAAATTTAGTTATAGAGCCAGCTGAGTCTGAGCCACCACCCCTCCTCTTCCAAGTCTACATTTTCCTCTAGCAGCGGAAAACAGCAGGCAGTAGTCTTCCCCGGAGAGAGGGAGGTGGAGCCCAGCTCTGGACCTTCTGGAGCTCTTTTAGTTCTAGTGACTCAGCCTCATTGAACTCCTGGTGGTGCATAAGTAGTTTTTCAATGTAGTTCTATGCTTTTTTCTGCTAATCTTAAAAAACTTTTTGGTCTACTATTTTTTTATATATATATATACTTATTTATATTTATATTTGGAGCTGAAAAGATGCTTCAAGATGCTCTCCAGTTCCTATGGAAAGATAAATTCACCTCTTCTCTTAACTTGAGTGCTAGGACACATCTGTCTTCAGGAGCAAGCACCAACAGTGGAAAGGGCCTATAACTGAGTTAAAATCTTAGATCTGGCACTTATTGGCTGTGACCTTAGCAATGATGTCCAACCTCATTACTTTTTCTCAATCAATGGCACAGGTCTGCAAGCATTATTTTGAGTTGTTGATGAGTTCAAGTATTATAAAGTACCCATTACAGTATTTGGTTTAAAGTTTGGTCCCTTTTCTCTTTCTATCCTAGTTCCCATTCCTTCCTGGCCCTCCTCTTAATTCGGAAATGCAGGACAAGGGGAAGAAGTCATTCCTTACACCCAAGTTTTTGGGAGATGATTCTGGGTCTTGCCACAATTGTAAACATTGTGAGATGTTATGCTTAGTTTCTGTGCCATGATTAGTTTATTATCTTACCTAAGATGTTATGGTTGGTATTAGACTAAAAGTTGATTGAGAATGTGGGAGTTGGGGAGGGTGGTGAAAGGAATGATGGGGCTCCACTATGGATTCCAACAGATGTTAGGGTGGGGAATACAAAGCAATGAAGGCAGTGAGAGGCTGGGTCTGTGCCACCACCCATCCCTTCCCATGAGAACAGCTTTCTATCAAGTGAAGCCACAGACAGTTGCAGATGGCAATTTTCCCTTGGGACAGTGAACTGGTAGAATGAGTTTCATTCCAGCTGAATCCATGTAATGAGCAGTTAGACTGTCCCCAAGACCAAAGCAGATTCAAGAACATCATGGGAATGGGCCCCACCTGCAGCTAGAGCCTTTCTGCCATTCCTGTTTTCTAATGCAATCCTGACTCAGTGAGTCATGAGATTCCTGTTTCCCACTTCCCAGCTTTAGCCTCCTGTGTGGCTCAGATCAACCCTGTGATGTAATTCTAGCCAGTCTTACTGAAGAGCAGGGGGTAGGGGGGAAGAATTTCTCAAGGATTTATTTCTATGCTTATACATTGGGCACAGCTAAATTGGCATTTCATTTAAGCAATATATAGAGAGTAAAGAGTCAGAAAATTAGGGTTCAAATCTAGGTGAGGTTGGGGACTTGTGAAAGTACCCTAAACTCTCCAGACCTCTTAATACTCTACTTTCTCCACTAGAGCATTTAGCAAAATGCACTCTAACAATCTGGTTTCTTCTCCTGGTTTTTCTGTTAGACTAAAAATGTCTTGAGAGATAGTACTGTGTCTACAGCAAATAGCATTAAGTCCTGGAACATGAGAGACATGGAAGAAATAATTAACATAAATGAACAAATTAGATGAGATCAATCCCTATGCTTTTTTTTTTTGAAAGATTTTGTTTCATTATTTTTTAGAAAGAGGGGAAGGGAGAGAGGCAGAGAGGGAGAGAGACATCAATGTATGGTTGCGTTTCACCTGCCTCCGGCCACAGACCTGACTGGAGAGCTGGTTTGTAACCTGGTTATGTTCCCCTGGCTGGGAATCGAACCTGTGACCTTGGGGTTCGCAGGCCGGCACCTTATCCACTGTGCTACCAGCCAGGGCTAATCCCTATGCTTTTAATCTTATTTTTACTTCTGATAATGTAACCAACAATTGTGGTGTGATATTGAATGGCAAAATGGGCTGCTCCTCATTGGTAAGGAGAGTACAAAGTTCACAGAAGAATGTGACACATATCTAAGCACATCATGAGGCAGGGTTAAAAAGATGATAGTACTCTAACTCAAATTAAATAAGCAGAAGTAGGAGAAACCTAGGAAATTCCTTATAGGTCTGGAGGTATTCATCACCATCTAGAAAAACCTCTTTTAGTTATTTCTGGACCCTTGAAAAATCCAGTAAGGTGCTTCCTTCTCACTGGTTATTGTATGCAATTTCAGTCTCATTACACAAAGAGCTAAAATCTTTTCATATTTTATAAGACATTATAATTCAATTCTGATGTAATATATTATATAAACTACTTATATAAATTATAAATTATATAAGGTATAATTTAATTTTGCAAACTATAATTCAGGTGTACATAATTATTTTAATTAAAAACAAATGTATGGAAGGGAATAGTATATCAAGTCCTATTTTCAGTTTAACATAATGGTCTTAAAAGCATATCTCAGAATGGGTGGACAGCAAATGCCATGAGAGAAAAATGGAAGCATTGGCAATTCTGATAGAGTTGGAATTATTTTCTTGTGACCCATAGTGGGGGCAGAGATAGACAAGAAGAGTTGAGAGGGTGAGCAAGGAGCCTTGTCTACAAGCTGACAGTTCTTTCAAATGATTTTATCATCATCATCATCATCACCACCATTTTTAGCAATAGGGCCTTGATCAGTGTTTTAAAACCTTACTATGACTTCTATTCCTGTTCAACAAAAGGTACATGTCCTCAACTGGTTCTATTCTTTATGCATTCCTGGATAAGTTAATGGAAGAAACAAAACTTTTATCAAGCAATATGGCAATCTTCAAAAGTACATAGTATCCACCACGACTTACTGAATGGCAAAGACTTTCCTCAAATAACCTGCTCTGTCAATACTCTGCATGGCACAGTGATCAAGGCCAAAGCTATTGGATGCTGATGGTTACCTGAGAATGTTAGTCAGCATATGCAAATTCACCTTCCAGTATCCCTAGGAAAGCCCTTTGGAAGGCAGTGCAGTGACAAGGCAAGTTTGAAAAAGGAGGGTCACTCATGGATATTATAGCACACACATGACCACCCAAGGTTTGACTATATAATGCTTTTTCTGAAAAATAAATTGGCAGCCATATAAAACCTGGCATTAATACTTAATGCAGGGAGCGGCTACTAACCAGTCTGGAATGAGTGGGGTTTATTCTGGGCAGTCTTTTGTGTTTTTCATGGCTATTGTCCTGCCTATAACCACTGCAGAGCTAACATGCAGGAGATGTAGCAGTAGAGATGCAGCAATAACAGCCAGGGAAAGCGTGGTCCATTCTTCACTGACAGCACAGCAAACATTATTAAAGGCAGGGGAAGCCATTTGTTCATGAATATACATTTGTGCCATGAATATTTATCTCTTTCAGGGATTGCAGCTGTTGTGTATTGAAAACTATTAACAGGTTGGAAACCGTCCTTTAGAAACCTGTGTCTGTCATTTGTGTGCAAACCGTCTCTGAAAATCTATCTTTCCCTCTTTTTTTTTGTGGGGAATATAGAATACTCTTGGGGCCTATAAATGAGGTTAATCTCTTGGTAGATAGAGAAAAGAATTTGGTAAAAATGGAAGGCAGCTTTCTGGGGTGATTATATTTAAAATTTTCTAACTTAAATTGTTTATGTAATTATAGAACCAAGGCAGTGTTTTCTTTGCCAAATGGTATTAAAATATTGATGAATATTTCATTGTTAACAGAGGTGAAAATATCAGACATTAAATAGTATATAATTGTGGGAGTGATAAATTAACATGATTTCTATTGCCAAAGATGGGATTCTTAGGCCTATGACATAACTGAATTTTTTAGGGTGGAATGGACTTTTTCAGACTTCAATCTTATTCTCCCTCATGTGTTCTATAATCCAGCCACTCTCAACTTTTCCATGCTTTGCAAACAAACCAGGCATTTTCCTGCCCCAGAGCACCTGCTGATTCTTTCCATTATCTGAAATATTTTTCACTCCAACAATTCTAAGTACTTCTTCAGATTTCCTCTTAATCTCCTTCTTTTCAAGAACCAGCTCAAACATTTATATATTGTGAGGCCTTCTATGACCTACCACCATCTTTAGACAACATTCCTATCCTTTGACCAATCTTTAAATAGAACCCACTTTAAATAAAAGTGTGCCACTTAAATGAATAAACAAATATATCTCACATTAGGTATGAAGCTTTTATAGTTATCCAGTATACTACCTAGGTGATACTTGATGCTTCCCAGGAACATGGTCTGTGCCAATGTTTAATTTTGTTTAAAATGTGTTCAGTATTTTTATTTATTGCTTTTTAGAGAGAGGGGAAGGGACAAAGAGAAACATCAATGAGAGAGAGAAGTATCAACTGGTCACTCCCATACACTCCCAAACTGGGATCAGTGCCCAGACCCAGGATAATTCTAGTCACATGCGCTCATGCTGGACTGGACATCAAACCTGCAACCTAGGTATGTATCCTGACCTTTTGGTTACAGGATGGAGCTCCAACCAACTGAGCCCCACCAGCCAGGGCTGTTCAGTGTTGACACACTGCTTGGGAAAACTGTTCTATTGACAGTTTAACAGTATTGGTTTAGACTCCAGCATGTTATGGACTTAATGACTTTCCAGTAGTCACACTAAAACTAAAGATTTTTTGAAGAACTCATTTTTACTAGGTTAATTAATCCCATACTATTTTAGGGTTCACAGATGAAATTAGGTCTAAACTAACAACTTTTCTTTGCTATTTATATTTAGCCCTGAAATTTCTTTATGTGGATTTTATTGAAGATCACTGCCCTTGAGTTAAAATATTCAAGTGATGTTTTAGGAAAATCCTTAATGCTATCCAATCAGTTTTAATCAATAAAATCAAAAGCATTATCCACTTCTTCTATTATTCATATTAAGTTACCAACACTATTTTTTCAGACCTTTGTGTCAATGTTTATAAGTCTAAATAAATATCTATGAATATAGGCATGTCAGATATCTAACTGTAGATCTTTCTATACATTTGCATTGTTTACATCATCATCATCATTATCATCATCATCATTATCATCAATCTTAGTTCATGCAGGCTGCTATAAAAAAAAATACCATAGATTAAGTAGCTTATATACAACATATATCTCTCACAGTTTTAGGGGCTGGAAAATCACAGGACCAGCAGATTTAATACTGAAAAAGGTCTGCTTTTTAGTTTACGGACATAACCTTTTCACTATCTTCTCACATGGAAGACAAGGATGGGGAGCTCCCTCAGGCCTCTTCTATGAAAGCACAATGCCATTCATGAGTGCAGAGTTCTCATGACATTGACATAATCACTTCCCAAAGGCTCTACTTCCTAATATTGTCACTTTGGGTGTTAGGTTTTCAAGAAAAGAATTTCTGGAAGGAACCAAACTTTCAGTCTGTGATATCACCTCTATCTCTCTACTCAGTTTACGTGTACATTTAAATGACTTTATGACTATCGATGTTAAGAAAAAAGGAGAAAAGTCCAGGCAGCTCTTTACTTAGGAACCAATTATTAATTCCTTTTATTTCTCTAACCTGTTCTCTTTTATGTCTAGATTTTAGCTGTTTTACTGTTCATTAAAATGTCCTCTAGGGGAAAGAGGACGAGCTCTTAGCATCTAGTGCAAAGTACAGTGCTCTGGGGATGCTCATTAAGCGTCTGCTGGCAATGCCAATGATGATGACAAAATTCAAATTATTTAATTGGTCCTGCACCTGTGAGTAATCTCAATGAAACCTGGATGTACATTTCTGTAAATAGGGACTCTCTTCTTATAAAGAGGGATAACCATGTATAGGACTTTTATTTCTCAAGTTGTCTCAGCTTGGAATGAAATAATACAGCAAGGTTAGACCAGAGAAAAGCAGGGCAGACAAATGTGCCTGTGGTGATAGTAAGGTTCTGAGAAGCTGTCTGTTCAGACTTTTCCTAAACTTGCAGTTTATCCCTGGGTTAAGACATCTCTTCCAGTCTTCCCATTTGGGTACACACAGGAAATTATAGAAACAAAGAAATGCTTCTCTAATTCAGAGAAGGGAACCTTCAGCTAATTCTTGAAGGACCTTTAGAAGTTAGCCAAATGGACTGGGGTGTTTGGGGGATAACAGGTATGAAGACTTTCTTCTTATCTCAACTGAGATGGGTGGAGTTCAAAGTCCTGAAGGGGTAGCCTGATATTTACAAGTACTTAAGAGGAACCCAGAGGGAATTGAGTGACCAACTTCACCAACTTTACATTTCCTCTGTAGTGACTGTGTAGCCAGAGAAGCTCTCTTCATTGTCATGTTTCAGAGTTTCCCCTTTTGTCAGTGATTTTTAAATTGTTTTGTGCATTTAATTACAGTAATGTTTTTTGGTGTTTATTGATATTAATGGTAAATATAAGCATAAATAGAAATTTAGTCCTTGGGGTATGACACATACACTTCCCTTGTAGAGCAGTTTCTATTACATTATTGAATAAATCCAATATGTTCTGAGAATACAGAAAAAGTCACTAATATGTTTGCAAAGTAACAATACTACTAATAATGCCCTATTTGTTTATTTTAAATTATTTTAATTTAATCTTTATTGTATTTTTCCATTACTATTTAGTCCCCATATAACTCCCTCCAGCAATTATGTCCATGAGTCCTTTCTCCTTTTTGTTCAATCCCTTCACCCACCCCATAACCCCACCACCACCACCCCTACTAACTGTCATCTGCTCTCCATATGAATCTGTCTCTATTTTGCTTATTAGTTCAGTTTGTTCATTAGATTCCACATATGAGTGAAATCAAATGCTATTTTACTTTGCCCAACTGGCTTATTTCATTTACCATAATGTTCTCCAGTTCCATCCATACTGTAACAAAGGATAAATTTTTCTTCTGTTTTATGGCTGAGTAGAATTCCATTGTATAAATGTCCCATAGTTGTTTTATTGACTCATCTATTGATGGACTTGTGGGCTGCTTCCATATCTTGGTTATTGTAAATAATGCTGCAATGACTATGGGGGTGCTTATGTCCTTTTGAGTTAGTGTTCTGGGTTTCTTTAGATACATTCCTAGAAGTGGGATTGCTGGTCAAAAGGCAGCATTTTTAACTTTTTGAGGTATCTCCATACTGTTTTCCACAGTGGCTAGGGCAGTCTGCATTCCCACCAACAGGGCAGAAGGGTTCCTCTTTTTCCACATTCTGACCAGCACTTGTTTGTTGATTTATTGATGAAAGCCATTTTAACAGGTGTGAGATGATATCTCATGGTGGTTTTAATTGGCATTTCTTTAATAATTGGTGACACTGCACACCTTTTTATATGTCTGCTGACCATCTGTATGTCCTCTTTGGAGAAGTGTCCATTCAGGTCCCTTGCCCATTTTTAAATTGAATTGTTTGGGGTTTTTTGGTATTGAGTTTTGTAAGTTCTTCATGAATTTTGTATATTAACCCCTTATCATATGTATTGGCAAATGTGTTCTCCCATTATGTGAGTTGTCTTTTTATTATGTTGTAATTTCCTTCGCTATGCAAAACCTTTTTAGCTTGATGTAGTAACTTTTTTTTTTTTTCTTTTGTTTCCCTTGCCTGGGGAGATGGATCCAATTTAAAAAATCTTTTTTTAAAATATATTTCATTGATTATGCTATTACAGTTGTCCTATTTGTTCCCCTTTTTCTCTCTCTATATAATATCTCCCTTCTCTTCAGGAATCCCCAATCCCTTAGTTCATGTTCATGGATCATGCGTATAAGTTCTTTGGCTTCTCCATTTCCTATACTGTTTTTTTTTTAAAGATTTTATTTCATTACTTTTAGAAAGAGGGGAAGGGAGAGAGGCAGAGAGGGAGAGAGACATCAATGTATGGTTGTGTTTCACCTGCCTCCAGCCACAGACCTGACTGGAGACCTGGTTTGCAACCTGGTTATGTGCCCTGGCTGGGGAATCGAACCTGCGACCTTTGGTCCTATACTATTTTTAACATCCCCCTGTTTATTTTGTACCTACCAGTTATGCTTTTTGATCCCTGTACCTTCCCCCTCCACACTGACAACCCTCCATATGATCTCCATATCTATGATTCTGTTCCTGTTCTAGTTATTTGCTTAGCTTATTTTTCTTTAGATTTATTTGTTGATAGTTATTAGTTTATCAGTTTACTGTTCATAATTTTGATCTTCTTTTTCTTAAATATGTTGCTTTAACATTTTGTATAATAAGGGCTTGGTGATGATGAATTCCATTAGCTTTACTGTGTCTGAGAAGCACTTTATCTGCCGTTCCATTCTAAATGATAGCTTTCCTGAATAGAATAATCTTGGTTGTAGGCCCTTGCTTTTTTTTTTTTTTTAAATCACTTTGAATACTTCTTGCCAGTGACCTTCTTGCCTACAAAGTTTCTTTTAAAAAATCATCTGACAGTCTATGAGAACTCCATTGTGGGTAACTCTTTTTTTCCTCTTGCTGCCTGTAAGATTCTCTATCTTTAATCTTTGGCATTTTAATTATGATGAGTCTTGGTGTGGTCCTCTTTGGGCTGAGCTTGTTTGGGACTCTCTGTGCTTCCTGGACTTGTATGTCTATTTCCATCACCAAATTAGGGAAGTTGTCCTCCATTATTTTTTCAAATAAGTTTTGAATTTCTTGTTCTTCATCATCTTCTAGCATCCCTATGATTCAGATGTTGGTATGTTTAAAGTTTTCCCAAAGATTCCTAAGCATCTCCTTGTTATTTTCAATTCTTGTTTTGTCTTTCTATACTGGTTGATTGTTTATTTCTTCCTTATGTCCAAATTATTGACTTCCCTTCATGCCTGGTTTCATGTGGATTTTTCTTTATATCACATAGCCTAGCCTTCACTTCTTTCTTTCTGTGTTTGTTATACTTATGCATATCTGTGAAGTCTGTGAATATCTTTAGCACCAGCATTTTGAACTCTGTATCTGTTAGGTTGGCTATCTCCTTGGCTGTTAGGTTAGCTACCTCTTCATCACTCAGTTTTTTCATTGGCACCTTGATCTGCTCCTCCTTTTGGGTCATACTTCTTTGTCTCCTCAACTTGACAGGCTCCTGTGTTTATTTCTTTGTCTTTGGTAAGCTGTCACACTTGTTATGTTGTAAGGGGTGGAGCCTTAGGTATTCATTAGTGTAGGGTGACCTATTTCACCAGGTTGTGGTACTGTATGTGGGGGAGGGGTCAGAGAGGAAATAATGCTCAGCACTAGCCCCTTTTCTAATCACTTCACCCACTTCCTCTATGTGCCTGGCACCCCACTAGCTGTTGCTCTGGTGATGGTTTCCAGAGTGGGTGGGTTTGTGGATATTTTAGGACAGTGTGGGCCCTCTAATCAAATGAACTTTGCTGAGAAACCAGCAGTTTCTTCCATCACCCCAGTCCCCACTGATTTTCACATCCAGAAGCAAAGTCATTTTATTTTCCTGATGCTGGAACCATGAGCTACAAGGCTGGGTCTAGTGCTGAGATCACTCCCCAGGTGTCCCTCCTTGCTTTTATAATGTGTAACTGCTCTTTCCAATGGCTGGCCACAGCCACTGCCTTGATGCTGTTTTCACCACCACAGCGGCCACATTGTGTTCTCTCTGCCCCAGCTCCACGCCTCCCCTTTGGTTGAGTATGTTTGTTGGACCTCCATGCATTTGGTTTTCTAGTAATTGTAAGGTTTTCTTTTGTTTTTTTGTTTTTTTTGGTAGATGTAATCCTTCTTATTGTTGTGGAAGGAAGCAAAGCATGTCCACTTATACCTCCATCTTGCCCAAAAGTCCCTCCAATAAAAAAAATTTTATAAGCAATATCCGATATTTTGCTCCCTGTGTTTTCTTCTAGGATTTTTATTGTTTCAAGTCTAACATTTAAGTCTTTGATCCATTTTGAATTTATTTTTATGTGTGGTATAAGAAGGTTGTCTGGTTTCATTTTTCTGCACATAGCTGTCCAATTTTCCCAACATTTATTGAATAAACTATCTTTAGCCCATTGTATGTGCTTGCTTCCTCTGTCAAATATTAATTGACTATAAAGGTATGGGTTTATTTCTGGGCTCTATTCTGGTCTGTTGAGCTATGTGCTTATTTTTATGCCAGTATCAGGCTGGTTTGATTACTAAGTCCTTGTAGTACAGTTTGATATTAGGTAGTGTGATTCCTCCAACTTTGTTCTTCTTTCTTAGGATTGCTATTGTATTTTTAGTTTTATATAAATTTTTGATATATTTATTCTAGTTCTGTGAAATATGTCATTGGAATCTTTATAGGAATTGTGTTGAATTTATAGATTGCTTTGAGTAGTATGGACATCTTAATGTTAATTCTTCCTGTCTATGAACATCGTATATACTTCCATTTATTTGTATCTTCTTCTGTTTCTTTCTTCAGTATCTTATAATTTTCTATATATAGGTCTCATAAATTTGGTTAGGTTTATTCATAGGCGTTTTAGTCTTTTTAAAACAATTGTTCATTGGAATGTTTTCTTAATTTCCTTTTCTTTTAGTTCATTATTAGCATATAAAAATGAAGCTGATTTTTGGATATTAATTTTATATCTTGCTACTTTGCTAAATTCATTTATCTATTCTAGTACTTTGCGCAATCTTTGGGGTTCTCTATGTACAGTATCATGTCATCTGCAAATAAAGATAGTTTTACTTCTTCCTTTTCAAGATGCCTTTTATTTCTTCTTCTTGTCTGATTGCTCTGGCTAGGATTTCCAGTACAATGTTGAATAAAAGAGAGAAAAGCAGACATCCCTGTCATGTTCCTGATCTTAAGGTGAACACTTGTTGTTTTTGCCTATTGAGTATGATGCTGGCAGTGAGCTTGTCATATATGACTTTTATTATGTTTATGTATGTTCCCTCTGTTCCCACTTTGCTGAGAATTTTTATCCTAAATGGTGCTGTATTTTATCAAATACTTTTCTGCATCTTTTAATGTGATCATGTGTTTTTTATCCTTCATTTGTTTATGTGGTGGATCACATTTATTGATTTGCAAACGTTATACCAACCTTTTCTTCTCAGAATAAATCCCACTTGATCATAGTGTATGATCTTTTTTGATGCATTGCTGTGTTCAGTTTGCTAATATTTTGTTCAGGATTTTAGCATCTATGTTCATCAGGGATATTAGCCTACAATTTTATTTATTTGTAGTGTCTTTATTTGGTTTGGAAATTAGGATACTGCTGGACTTGTAAAATGAGTTTGCAAGCCTTCCCTCCTCTTGAATTTTATGTAATAGTTTGAGAAAGAAAGATGTTGGTTCTTCTTTGAATGTCGGTTAAATTCACCTGTGAAGCTGTCTGATTCAGGACCTTTGTTGGGAATTTTGTTGTTTGTTTTAAATTACTGCTTCAATTTGATTTGGTATAATCTGTCTCTTTAGATTCTCTAATTCTTCCTGATTTGTTTTTGGAAAATTGTTTCTAGGGATTTATCCATTTTGTCCAAGTTATATGTACAGTTTGTTGGTATATAATTGTTCATGTTTTCTTACAATCCTTTGTATTTCTTTGGTGTTAATAATTATTTCTCCTTTTTCATTTTTGATTTTATTTATTTTGGGTTCTTCTTCTTTTTTTACTTCATGAGTCCCATTAAAGGTTAGTCAATCTTGTTAATCTTTTCAGAGAGCCAGTTCTTGAATTCATTGATCTTTTGTTAGACTTTATTTCATTTATTTCTGCTTTGGTCTTTATTATTTTCTTCTTTCTATTCATTTGGGGCTTTGTTGTTTTTTTTTGTTTTCCTCCCTTTCTGTTTTACTTAAAATATATTTTATTGATTTTGCTATTACAGTTGTCCCCAAATTTCCTCCTTTGCTCCCCTCCACCCAATACCTCCCATTCCCTCTAGCAATGCCCCCCTTAGTTCATGCAATGTGTCATGCATGTAAGGTTTTGTTTCTCCAATTCCTTTATTATTTTTAACTTCTTGTCTATTCTGTCACTTCCAAGGTATACTTCTTTTCTTTTTCTTTCTTTCTTTTTTCTTTTTTTTTTTTTTTTTGTCGTTCTTTTCTAAGTTTCTTTAAGTGTGAAGTTAGATTGTTTATTTGAGCTTTTTCTTATTTTTCTTTTCTTTCTTTCTTTTTTTGAGATAGACCTGTAATGTTATGAAATTCCCTCTTAGGATTGCTTCCCCTGTGTCCCACAGACTTTGCATTGTTTTATCCTCATTTTCATTTGTTTCAAGGTATCTATAGATTTCTTCCTTGATCTCATTGTTGACTTACTCATTGTTTAATAGCATGTTATTTAGCTTCCATGTCTTTTTGTGCTTTTCAGTGTTCTTGTTATTGGTTCCTATTTCATAGCATGTGGTCAGAGAAAATGCTTGATATTATTTCAATCTTCTTAAATTTAGAGACTTGTTTTGTGTCCTAACATGTGGTCCATCCTAGAAAATGTTCCATGTGCACTTGAAAAGTATGTATATCCTGTTGCTTTATCATGAAATACTTTGAAGCTACCAATTAAATCCATTTGATCTAGCATGTCATTTAAGACCACCCCCTTTTTGTTTCTGCCTGAAAGATCTATCCATTGAAGTCAATGTGGTGTTAAAATCCCATCTATGACTGTACAGGGTGCACATGATAAATTGGCAAAAATTTAGTAAACTAAATAATATACCACAAAAATGTTATATTTTGAAATAAATTTATTCTTATATGTAAATACATAAATATAGGTGTTACTTTTTAAGTTGTTCCAAAAAGTTTCCATTTGTTGCAGTAATAGACTCAATTCAACTTCAGAATATTGAACAAGCTTTAATTAACTTTTATTTATCCATGGACATCATCATATTTTCAATCTTAGCTTTAACAGCCTCTTTATTGGAAGGAGGTTGTTTATTAACTTCTTTCTCACAAATGCTGCATACATAATAGTTTAAAGGATTTGCATTTGGTAAACTAGGTGGCCAGACTTTTTTTTACCAGAATTCAGGAACCTTTTTTTAATTTAATTTTATCATTTTTGTATTACATCCATCCCCTTTTTGTTCCCCTCTGTCCCCCTCCCCACCCACCCATTCCCCACCAAAGTCAATCCCACCTGTTGTCCATGTCCATGGTTCCTTTATACGAGGTTCTTGTCTAAACTGCTCCCTTCCTTGCCTCTTCCTCCCCACTCCCCCCATCCCCTTTCCCTTGACCACTGAAGGCCTATTCACTGTATTCATATATTTGGTTCTGTTTTGCTTCTTAGTTTTGTTCATTATTGTCCTGTAATGGGTGAGATCATATGGTATTTGTCCTTCATGGCAGCACTATTTACAATAGCCAAGTGCTGAAAACAGCCTAAGTGTCCATCAGTGGATGATTGGATCAAAAAACTTTGCTACATTTACACAATGGAATATTACAGAGCAGAAAGAAAGAAGGAGCTCCTACCCTTTGCAACAACATGGATGGAACTAGAGAGTATTATGCTTAGTGAAATAAGCCAGTCAGAATTCAGGAACATTGACACTGAGAAATTCTTGCATCCTTTTGGCATTATGTGCTGGTGCAGCATCTTGTTGAAAGATAAAATGACATCAATTTGTGACTTGTTTTATCCATGCTACAACTACTTATCTCATAACATCAAGGTCAACATGAGCAATCACCTTCAAGCCTTGTGGAAACAAATGCAGAGTCATGATATCTCCTGCATTGTTGACCACACCTAAAGCCATCACTGTAGCAGGAAATTTCATTTTCATGACAACTGCAACTTCATTAAGAGTCTCCCAGTGCTTATTGTTTCTTTTGTTGAATATTTGGTCCTGCTGAAAATTCTTTTCATCAGAGAAGAAAATAAGAAGGTTTTATTCTTTGGGATTTTTCAATTTTGTTAGCAGTTTCCTTGCTTTTTCAAAACACCTTTCCTTTGTCTGCTGTGTTATAAACTGGTCTATTTTAAGAACATGCAATTTGCATCTGATATGTTCAGCAATTATCTTGTGAACCATTGCATTCCACATCTGCAGTTCTCCTGCTATGGAGTGCATTTACTTTACTGGATCTTCATTGATAATTTCCTGGATTCTGTGAACAATATCTGGATTTCTGTGATCCTGTGTACCTTATGCACTTTCCTTGTTGGTGTGGCAACATCAGGATCGGCATCCTACACCTTCTTCACATTGTAAACTGTATGAAAAGGGCTGTTATTGAAGTCAACAATTTCCTTACAGTTAGCCCTGCATGCAGTCCAGAAATTATAGTTGCTCTAATAGCATATTCATTTGACATGACAGTTGCTCTCAGAATTTAATATTTTATATCTGAAACAATGATGTTAAATCATAACCTTAGAAACAGTTTTTCAAAATTAATAAGAAGCACGTGAAATAAGGAGATACAAAGTTATTGCCAATGTATTGCATGCATCCTGTATTTCTGTCTCTCTCTCCTTTTACATCCATCAAGGTTTGATTTACATATTTAGAAGCTCCAACCTTGGGTGTGTAAATGTTTAGTAGGGTTATATCTTCTTGTTAAATTGTTCTCTTTATCATTATGTAGTGCCATTCTTTGTCTGTTACCAAGTCTTGATTTTAAAGTTATTTTTTGAATATAAATACTGCTACTCCAGCTTTTATTCCTTTCCATTTTCATGAAATATCTTTTTTCCATCCCATTACTTTTAGTCTGTGTGTATCTTTCAGTCTGAGACGGGTCTCTTGGGGGCAGCATATATTTGGGTATTTTTTTTTTAATCCATTCATCTACCCTATTTCTTTTGGTTGGATTATTTAAGCCTTTTACATTTAAGGTGATTACTGATAGATACGTATTAGTGCTGTTAGAATATTGTTAGAATATTTTCTTATTTTTCTTTCTTTCTCTTTTTCTTCTTAAAGCAAGCTCTTTTACATTTGTTGCAGTATTTGTTCAGTATTAACAAACTCCTTTAGCTTTTTATTGTCTGGGAAGCTCTTTATTTCTCTTTCTATTTAAAATGATAACCTAGATGGGTAGATTAGCCTTGGTTATAGGTCCTTGCTTTCCATCACCTTGAATATTTCACACCGCTCCCTTCTTTCCTGAAATGTTTCTGCTGAGTAATCAGATGTCAGCCTAATTGGTGCTCCCTAATAGGTCATTACCTGCTTTTCTTTTGAGGCTTTTAGGATTCTCTCCTTATCTTTAAGCCTTGTCATTTTAATTATGATATGTCTTGGGTTGGCCTCTTTGGGTCCAATTTGTTTGGTACTGTCTGAGGTTCCTGTACTTGGGTGACTTTTTCCTTCACCAGATTAGGGATGTTTTCAGTCACTATTTTTTCAAATAGGCTCTTGATCCCTTGTTCACTCTCTTCTCCTGGTATTTTTATGGTGCCTACATTATTATACTTCATGCTGTCCAAAATATTTCTTTCTGAAATTCTCCTCATTTAAATGTATTTTTTTTTTCTTTTTACTGCTTTGCCTGGGTGGTTTTCTATGTTACCAAAACATAGAGTCTATCCTCTGCTTCATCTAACCTACTGTTTATCCCTTCCAGTGTATTTTTTATCTCAGTGCATTCTTTATTTCTGACTGGGCCTTTTTTATGGTTTCTATGTCTTTTTTTCATGCATGTAAGGATACTGTTGAGTATCCTTATAATCATTACTCTGAACTATCTGATAAATTGCTTGTCTCCATTTCATCTAGTTCTTCTGTAGAATTCTTTTGTTCTTTCATTTGGGGGTCTCTGTCTTTGTCTTTTTGGTACCTTCTTTGTATTTTCTGCCTTAGATATTAAACTAATCAATTGTTAAGTTAATAAGTTGTTAATTTAATCAAGCTCTAATCAGCAGTCTGGGTGGGCAGGGATATTGCTTCCCCTCAGGCTGATGCCACTTGGAGAGAAGTGCTCTGCCTGAGCAAGATGGCTTCTGCAGTATGGGGAATGACTCAGCACAGGGATCCTGGTGGTTGTTCCTTCAGTTCTCCCCTCAAGCATCTTTAGTCCACTCAGCCCTGCCTGTGCTAGAGCCTAGGGTAAGTGGCTCTACATGAAAATGTGTGCATTGGCCCTTTAATAGGCTCTCTGCATCTCCAAATATCTGTCCTGACAGGAAGAAACTGTGCTGCTTTTCACAGCTGAATGTTATCTGGGTTCCTTTCCAGATCTGAAGCAATAGGCTATGGACCCCAGCTTGCGGTTTAGAATCCATACTTCTCAGGGGGAACTCCCTGACTGCTAAAACATCCCCCCAGCCATGGGAGCCCAGCTAGCCCTCTCATGCCTCCTCTGATCTGCCTACTAGTCTTACTGTGAAGTGGTGTCTTCTGTCTGTACTTTGTTATAAGGCAATTTCTTTAGTGTTCAGTTGGTTATTCTGGATGACTTCTCTACAATTTAGTTGTAATTCCAGATTGGTCCTGGAAGGAGATTAGTGTAGATTCCAGTTACTCCTCTGCCATCTGGGATCTTCTGTCCCTTTCATTTACAAGTTAAATCTCAAGAGATTAAACTAATTTTCTAAATTTGAGATCAATTTTACAAAAAAATACATGGGTATGCTCTGAGATTTTAATATAAAATTTAGTCATGAGAATGCTATTTATTTTATACCTACCACAGATTACATGTTAAAATATGTCCTATTTGTTTCAAATGTCCTTTCTATATTAATCTACTTTTGGTATTCATATCCCCCTGCCCTATCTACCTCAGTTTGTTTTCATTGCTCAGCTCATATCCTTCTTTTTTCTCCCTTAAAATTTTGTGTCCTTTAAATTAAAGAAATTTTGTGACTTTTAAATACTACAAGATCTCCAAAATGCTAACTGCACCCAAATTCCTTTTGTCTCCTTTGCTTAATAATAAAAAGAAAAATAAACAAATGAAGAAGGACTACACACACTCAAAACATAAAAAAGAATTCCACAGGTCTGATCAAAGAAAATACCTAGAGAGAAGAAGGAAAATTGGGGCTTAGGTGGAAATTTTAGCAGTCAATAACACTTCTCTCTTCCATGCCTGAGTCTAGAACCAGCTAAGAAATGGGAGTCAGTATGATCATCAACATGTCAGCTTAATTTCAAACTGAGTTCCATTGGAGGACATGGTTTACATTTGTGGCAAGTGGATTTTCTAATTCTATACCACAGAAAGATATCGATTTCCTAATTTGGTCTCCAGGTAGATATAGAAAAACCATGCTGTTCCTGATATGGAAGTAGTGGCAGGAGGAGTGTGTGCTGCTGTAAATTTTATAGCAATAAAAAAGAAAAGTACAGATTGTGTCTTTCTTGAAGATCAGCTGGCCTCCAGAGAGTTAGGAAAGGAAGCTGAGAAGCATATTTCAAGTTTCTTCTTTCAATTTGCCCGTCATGTAAAGAGGAGTAAGAGAGGGCATGAGCAAGAGAGGGAGTGGTAGTCCCTCCATAACATTAAGACAGGGAATAGGAAGATTCCACAGGTAAACACATAAGGACTTCATTCAGGCCATGTCTAATTTATTTAAGCCATTTAGATTTTTTTTTTTTTTTTTTTTTTTTTTTTTTTTTTGGTGCCTTTGGCAAGCCACTCTAAACTATTTTTAATTTGCTTATGTCTTTCAAAATTATCCTTAGGATAGTGCTGAGGACCTGGCTCATGGGAAAAAGTATGTTTTACTTTGAATTTTTTCTCAGTTAAACCAGATTGGAAGCTAGATCAGGGTTGTTTCAAACATAACCTCTATATTAGTCATAAAAATTAAAGGCAACAAAACCCATCAGCTTATCTATTCCATCCTCATGCCCAGACCAGGGGATATGGGCTACTCAGCCTCTTGAATTTATACTGTTTATTAGAAAGACAACTAAATCTCCTTTCTCAGAAATAGATACAAAAGGCTCCTTATATTTCAGCATATACACATCCAGAAGTGTCTCCAGAATGCATAATGAATGTACTCAGATAAAAAAAAAAAAAAAAAAAAAAAACTGTGCTAAGATTATGTTTTCTTATTAAGCCCATTTATTCCTTAAGAAACTTCCTACTTAGCACTCAACTCATACCAAGTTTTAAAATGTACTTTTATAGTCTGCTAAAAATGTTCTCATAAGGATTATTTTCTGTGTAAATTTGTTTAATGAAAATGAGTTTTGCTAATTAAATTTTCATTCATATCAACAACTATGACATCTACAACTAAAATTTTTGTTTTATAGACACTATGCCTACCAAATTTTTTACATTTATTACAAACCAAATTTTGCAGACAAAATATTCATCAAAAAGTTTTGCTTCCATGAAATTCTGGTCAATAACAAATTTAACTATGTGCAATTTTTATTTCATTTTGCATGATTATTTTATTATTAATATTAATTATAAACTGATAGGAGAAAATAATTTGTATTTATTCCTTAGCTGGTTCTTGAGGAAATAGTAAGCAAGTCACCTCCTGTTTCAGGAACTGTATTAGAGAGAATTGGACTAATGTATTGCCAACCCAGTTCTGTGTATTTTTCTATCAGTTTGCACATTACATTTTAAAATGCCCCTTCTGCTAATGGAGTAAAGAGCAAATCTCCAGGCCAGTTGTCATATTTTGCTTTATATTTATCAATATTTGAGAGAAAAAAAAGATAGGCATATTTAAAGAAAAAAAAAGAGGACTCTTCTCTTTTTCTTCCAAACTTCTCCCCTTCCTATCTTTTAACTCTTCTCTAAATTTTTCAGCCTTATCAAAGTTTCTCTGATACCATTTTATTCTTTGGTCACTATTTTATTCTTATTGTTTCCTGTGCCAGTACTCTCTTGCTTGCTGTTGTTTTTACTCTCTCTTTCCTGTTCCTTCTGACTCTCACTCGCTATTCTTCAAGCCTTTCCTCTGAAGCATTTACTCATTCTCCTCTCTTGTTCTGCTACCATCTCTTACCAGAGTGTTCATTGTCATAACTAAAAAGACTTAGAGAAGAAACTCTTGTCCCTGCCATTCAGCATTCCACCGGGTCAAATTACCATAACCAGAGGAGATTGTGAATCTGTAGTTTTTTGTAAGCTCTAAAGCAGCACAGAAAATGGCTCCCTTGTCTGGGTTTGATATCTTTGCAGAGGGATGAATGTGATGATCTCAGGAGGACTTGCCAGATTAACGAATTTGGAATCAATCATCAGTTTAGATATACTAGACACTCTTCTGGATCTTGGACTTGTATTAGCTGATTTCACCCTTTATGCCTTTAGATACAGTTTCTGCTTTTTTTTCCAGCTGTTTAAAATACTGCAATATTGGGCCCTGACTTGTGTGGCTCAGTTGATTGGGTGTCATCCTGCAAAGTAAAAGGTTGCTGGTTCAATTCCTGGTCAGGGCATATGCCTGGGTTGGGGGTTTGGTCCTGGGTCAGGGTCTGTGCAAGAGGCAATTGAACAATGTTTCTCTCTTGCACTGACATTTCTGTCCCTCTCTTTTTCCTTCCCTTCTTCTCTCTCTAGAAATAAATAAAATCTTTTAAAAATAGAATACATAAATCAATAAAATATTGTGGTATTGGGCTGAGTTTTTGAAAAGTTTGTTATTGTTTCTATTATTATTTACTATAAACTGTTTTTGCATATTTGCTTGTCTGATAGCTCAATGGTTTCTAGTATAGTCATTGTTTTACAACCATCACCACTGTCTAATTTATAAAATCCCCAAAACATTCATAAAACCCAAAAAAGAGATCTCAAGCTATATCCATTATCAATCACTCTTTATTCCTGTTCCCCAGCACACACAAGCTAGAACTATTCTCCTCTGTGTCCACGGATTTAACTATTTAGGACTTTTCATGTAAATGGAATTGTACCATATATATATGGTATATATATATATATATATATATATATATATATATATATATGGTCTTTTGTAACTGGCTTCTTGCACTTAGCATACTGCATTCAAAATTCATGTTGTAGAATGGATCAGTGCTTCATTTTTTATCACTAAAACAGTATTTTATTGCATGAATATGCCTGATTTTATTTATTGATTCATCATTTGATGGATATTCAGATTGTTATTACATTTTGGCTATTATACAGGGAGGGGAAAATGTTTTTACAGAAAATAATACAATAATTAGTAAATAATAATGCAAAAATAAACTTTCACATACAAATAAATATAAACCTACTTTTGCCCCACACTATAAAAATGCTACAACAAAAATTAATAAATAAATTTTGTGTGAACATGTTTTCATTGCTTTTGGGTTTGTTTATTACTGGAAGGGCTAGTTCTTATGGTAACTCCATGGTTGCCCATTTGAGAAACTTTCAATGAGCAATGCATGAGGGCTCCAGTTTCTCTTTTTCCTCATCAACATTTGTCATTGTCTGTGTTTTTTTTTAAGCTGTTCTAATGGGTATAAAATAGTAAATCATTGTAGTTTTGACTTGTATTTTTCCATGACTAATTATGTAGAGTATTATTGGCCACTTGTATATCTTATTGGAAGAAACGTATGTTTAAATTTGTTGCCCATTTTTTAATTGGATTATGTCTCAGTCACTTTAGGTTGTTATAATAAAATTACCATAGATTGGGTAATTTTTTTAAATTGAAATTTTTTCTCATAGTTCTGGAGACTGGGAAGTCTAAAATCAAGGTGCTAATACATTCCATAGGTGATGAAGGACTGCTTCTGATTCATAGAAAGCTGTGAATCACAGCAGAAAGATTTTATTTATTATTTATTATTTCCAGAGAGAGGGAAAGGGAGAGAGGGAGAGAGGCAGAGAGGGAAAGAAGACTCAATGTATGGTTGCCTTTCACCTGCCTCCAGCTACAGACCTGGCTGGAGACCTGGCTGGAGACCTGGTTATGTGCCCTGGCTCAGGAATCAAACCAGAGACCTTTGGGTTTCCAGGCCTTATCCACTGTGCCACCAGCAAGGTCCTAAAAGCTATTTTCTTGTTGTGTATCACAGGGTAGAAGGGGTGAGGGAGCTCTCTGGAGTCTCTTTCATAAAGGCAATAATTCCATTCATGGGGGCAGCTCATCAAGTAATTGCATCTCAAAAGACCTGACTCCACATTAGGCAGTAGGATTCAACATATGAATCTGGGGACCAACATTAAGTCTATAGAAGGTTATTTGTCTTTTTATTATTGAATTATTATTGAGATTTTTATATTTCATTATTAACTCTGTGGTATATGCTTTGCAAGTATTTTCTTTTTCATTATGTGGTTTTTCTTTTCAGTCTATATAGTGTTCTTTTTAAGCTTGATAAAGTCCAATTTGCCATTTTTCTTTTGTTGCTTATGCTTTTCATATCGTATGTAACAAACCATTGCCTAACTTGAGGTCACAGAGCTTTATTCTTTAATTATCATCTAATTTGATAGTTTTGAGTTTTTTTTAGATCTGTGATCCATTTTGAATTACTTTTTATATATGGTGTAAGACAAGGATTTAGTTTCATTCTTTTGCATGAAGGCGTCTAGTTTTCCCAGAACCATTTGCTGAAAATACTGTTCTCTGCCTTGAATTGTCTTGATACTCTTGTTGCAAATCATAAATATAAGGATTTTTTTCTGGACTGTCAATTCATTTTCTTTAATCTATATGTCTAATCTTGTGCCAGTACTACATTATCTTAATTACTGTAAGTTTATAGTAAGTTTTGAAAATGGGAAGTGCAAGTCCTTCAATTTCATTTTATTTTTCAAGATTCTTTTAGCTATTATTATCACCAGGAGATCACAACAAAGGCAAGTCTATCTTGGCATGGTCTACAACACGTGAGGTCTTGACTTTACATGAGTCCAAGCGATTTTGAGAGTACATTGGTTAAAGCTGAAGCCAGTGAAACAAAAGAAGTGCTTAGGATAAAAGAGGCAAGATTATAACAACAGGAGTGAGCCTGGGCTAAACTGCCAAGGCCATCTGAGAACATGAGAAAGAGTTAATCCTCAGATAACTGCATCTTGGTCCTTTAGAAAGTCACAGAGGCAGAAGAAGGAGCAAGATGGGTTACATGTACTCAGGAAACAAATTACATAGGCAAAAAAAGGGCTCTTGGAGACAGGTGCAGGGGGTTAGCCCAGGACAAGCTGCCATTGCCTGCTCCACCCCAGGATGCAATACCCTGGAAACCCTTAGAGCTTAAGAGAAAGATAGAAAAGCTACATGCCTGACAAAAGATAAGGGCGAAAGGGGGTATGAGTATGCTTAAGGGAGAAGACATACTAGTCCTTTGTCTTAAGGGTTTTTATTTGTTTTTTCAAGATGGGAATTTTAGGGAAGTTCTGAGGGAAGGATATCAATAGAATATTCATCAACTTTCCAGGTATATCTTTTAATATGCTGATTCATCAAAAGGAGCTTATCAGGGTTATTCTTTGGTCAGTTTCACCTTCACAGAAAATCACTGGAAAGAAACTGGGACTGAGGCAAGTCTGGTCCAGCACCATCTGGAACGTGTAAACCATTTGCTACTAAGTGTCCTTGGTAAGGGAAGATAAGATCTTATGATTTATTATCTGGCTCTTTACGTATCTGTCTCACTTTCCCAATTCCACTTGCCAAGAAATTTTCCTGGTTTATTACTATTCTGCCTCATTATACATTCCTTAACTTACTATATAAATCTTAGAATCCTTTTATCAATTACTGTAGAAAAATCAGCTGAATTCTTGTAAAGATTGTATTGAATTTGTAGTGCAAATTCAATGCATTGTTCTATTTATTTAGATCTTTAATATTAAGAAGTAATTTATAGTTTCTACTGTGTAAGTGTCATGCTTTAAACTTTAATTCCCAGATATTTCATATACTTTTATAATCATATATAATTATAAGTGGGATTATTTTCTCAATTTCATTTTTGGATCATTTATGGCTTGTGTTTAGAAACACAATTGATTTTTGTATTTTGAGCTTGTGTCTAGGCACAATATTGAACTTGTTTATTAGTCGTAATAGCTTTATTTTAAATTAAATTTCTTAGGAATTTTATGCTATCATATACATGACCATGTCACTTGCAAATGAAAATAGTCTAACTTTTTTCATTCTAATCTGTATGCTTTGCATTTATTTTCTTTCCTAATTACCCTGGCCATGAAGTCTAATGCCAGAATAAAATTTGAATGTATAAGGTAAGAATGAATACCTTTGTTTTGATCCTGATCTTAGTGGGAAAAGACTTAATGTTTCCCCATTAAGTATGTAAGCTCTGGGTTTTTCATAGATGTCTTTTATCTGGTTAGGAGAATTCTCTGTAATCCTAGTTGTTTTTTTATTGTTTGAGAAAAATTAAAAAGGTGCTAGATTTTGCCAAATGTTTTATTCTTCCTCTGTTGAAATGAACATGTGGTTTCTGTCCTGTGTTCTATTAGTGTTGTGCATTACATTGACTGATTTTTAGATGTCAAACCAGCCTTTCATTCCTGGGATAAATTCCACTAGTCATGGACTATAATTATTTTTGTATGTTGCTAGATTTGGTTTGCTAGTATTTTATTGAAGGTTTTTGTATCCATGGTCACAAGAAATATTGGCCTGCATTTTTTTTTTTTATTTGTAATGTGTTTATCTGATTTTGATCTCACTATAATACTGACCTCATGGGAAGATCTGGGATCTTTTATCTCCTCTTTTGGTTTTCTGGAAGAGCTTTTGGCATTTTAAATGTTTCATTTAGTTCACCTGTGAAGCCATTTTGAACTAAGCTTTTATTTTTGAGGAGTTATTTGATTACTAATTCAATCTTTTTACTTGTTATATATCTATATTTTCTATGTCTTCATAAGCTAGTTTACAAGTTTGCTTATAATGAATATAAGAGGAAGCAAAGAATATGATAAGATAATTAAACCCTCATATAGCAAGGAGGGTAGAGAGAAAATCTATCAGGGGTAGTATATTTAAACTGTCCCATAAGTAGGAATATACTTTATAATGTAAAACAAGAGCAAGGATTTAGAGGGCATAGTGGAGAGATTGGGGAGGTAGAAAGAACTTTCTAGATAAAAAGAAGGGCCGTACTGTGAAGAGCCTAAGATGGCAAAGAGCTTAACATGTTTTAGGAACAGAACCAATGAAACTAGAAAAGAAGGCCTCAATGATGCTGAGTAATAGGCCAAGATGTTGGATTTTGTCTCCAATGCAATGAGAAGTTCTCACCAGGTTTTAAGCAGGGAAGTGACAGAATCTGACTGCAGTTATTAAGACTCTTTCTAGATACATTTTAAAGTGGTGATTTGAATAATCAAAAATGGAACTGGGGAAGGAAC
The DNA here is from genome assembly GCA_004026585.1 of Noctilio leporinus. NCBI lineage: Eukaryota > Metazoa > Chordata > Mammalia > Chiroptera > Noctilionidae > Noctilio > Noctilio leporinus. The sequence continues at coordinate 131,731 of PVIW01001748.1, read as the reverse complement.
TCCATGGTTCAGTGTTCAATCCAAGACAAGATAGTAGCTTAGATATAATGCAACATTATAGGGAAATATATACCTTTAAGATATACTTATGTATAAAATAAACTCAAAATGGTAAATAAAATGTTAGAAGTGGCATATTGGCTTTTCAATCACAAAACAATGTGAGTAGAGTAACATATGAAAAAGAAGAGCAAAGATACAGTTATGTTTAAATTGCAGTTGGATATATAGGTCTGAACTCCAGAGATAAGCCTAGAATAGGCATACATTTGAAATATGTTGGTATTCAGACAGTATGTAAAATTATGAGAGTAAAACAAGTCAAGAAGTTAGCAAATGTAGATGAGAAGAAAAAATGCCCAGGGTGGAGCTATGGGAAATTCTAATAATTAGAGTTTAAGTAAGAAAAAAAAAATGACTCAAAAAAAATATTGACTACAGAAATAGGAGGAAAACTAGAGGAGTGGCATCCTAAATGGCAAGAGAAAAAAGACTCAACTAGAAAGAAATGGTCAATTGTGTTGAATTCTGCTGAGACGTTGAAACATTCTGAGAAGTTATTATGTTTAGCCACAAATTAGTTATTCTGACCATGGCAAGAAAAGCTTTGTAGTGTGCTGAAAGAAGTCAGAATGAGAACTAGAAAGAAAAAACAAAACAACTTTTAAAGTTATTTGGCTATGAAAGAATAAATTCAAAATGGATCAAAGACTTAAATGTTCGACTCCAAATCATAAAAATCCTGGAAAATAACAAGCAGCAAAATTTGAGGCATTGCTTTTAGCAATATTTTTTCTGTTATATCTCTCCAGGTAAGAAAAACAAAATAAAAAAATAAACAAATGAGACTACATTAAATTAAAAACATTTTTCACAGCAAAGAAAATCATCAACAAAATAAAAAGACAATCCACAGAATGAGAGAACATACTTGCCAATACATTTGATAAGGGATTAATATCCAAAATTTATAAAGAACTTACAAAACTCAAACTAAAAATCAAACAACCCTATTAAAAAATAGCCAAAGGACCTGAATAGACCTTTCTCCAAAGAGGACATACAGGTGGCCAACAGATATATGAAAAGATGCTCAATGTCACTAATCATCAGAGAAATGCAAATTAAAAATCATAATAAGATATAATTTCACTCCTGTCAGAATGGCTATCATCAATAAATCAGTGAACAATAAGTGCTGGTGAAGGTGTGGAAAAGAGGAACCAACCCTTTTGCCCTGTTGGCAGGAATGCAGACTGGTATAGCCACTGTGAAAAACAGTACGGAAATACCTCAAAAAATTAAAAATGGATCTGCCTTTTGACTAAACCATATCACTTTTGGTAATATATCGGAAGGAACCCAAACCAATAATTTGAAAGAACATGAGCACCCCTAAATTTATTACATCATTATTCACATTCACCAAGATATGGAAGTGGCCCAAGTGTCTATCGATAGATGAGCAGATAAAACAGCTATGGGACATTTACACAGTGGCCATAAAAAATAAAACTTAACCCTTTGCAACAACATGAGTGGACCTAGAAAACATTGTGCTAAGTGAAATAAGCCAGTCAAAGAAAGAAAAATTCCATGTAATTTCACTCTTATGTGGGATCTAATGAACAACTGAATTAACCAGGAAAATAGAGGCAAACTCATAGATGGAGAGCAGGATGACAACTGGTTTGGGAGGAGGTTAGGGGTTGAGCAAAAAGGAAAAGGGAGACACTAATCAAGTAGGTCAAATGCTATAGATGTTTATATCAGACAAGAACTGAGAATTACTCATTGTCTTTGGAAATATGAAAGTTCTTGGTAAACTTTGCAAGAGTAGCCCCAGTGGATTCAGGGAACAAAAGTCAGATTACAATAAGGTGAGGAAGAAGCAGCTTATTAGGAAGTAAAGATAGCAAGTAGCAGGAGTTTCTTCAATGAGTTTGATAATAAAAAGTTGAGGTAAAGGGGACTATGGGGGTCACAGAGAGAAATTTTTAAATTTAAGATTGGAGAGATTTATTTAGGCTTTAACCTTCTCCCAGCCAGAAAAAGGCCTGGGGCCAGGATTCCATGGTAAGGGGGAAAGGGAAAGCCTTAGAATAGTAACTGTCTGGCATCCCCGGGTCAGCACTTGATGCCCACTTTATCTGAACAATAGGTGTAGTAGTAGTCTCTTTCTCATTGCATTATGGCATAAGTTTAAATGAGCTTTCAGAAGCGAGGTGCCAAGCACACTGGTTCGCAGTAGACCTCCAATTAATGCTATTTGTTATTATTATTAGTGCCTTATCAGGAAGTCCTCTTTAGCCACTCCTCACTTTCAGTCCTCTTTCCTGGCCTGACTTTTCTCCCTAGCTCAAGTCACCATCTAACACACCTTTTTGTGCTTTATTGCCTTTAGTTCACTGCTGTGGCATATAGTCAGTCTTCAGAAAACTCTTTTTGTTTTTTAAAATATTTTACTTAGTTATTTGTTTGTTTTCTTATTTATATATTTCGAGTATATTTTATTCATTATGCTATTACAGTTGTCTCAACTTCTTTTCCTTTTGATCCCCTCCACCCAGCACCCCCCTTCCCTCCTGCAGTCCCACCCTGCTTGGCTCAAGTCCATGGGTAGTGCGTATAGGTTCCTTGATTTCGCCCTTTCCTATATTATTTCCAATTTCCCTCTGTCTATCTTGTACCCACCAATTATGCTTCCTAATCCCTGCACTATTTGGCCCCCATCCCCTTTCCAGCTCATAGTTCATAGTTTTGATATTAAGTCTTTTAACATTTCATATAATAAGGGCTTGGTGATGATGAACTCCTTTACCTTTAACTTGTCTGGGATGCACTTTATCTGCTCTTCCATTCTAAATGATAGCTTTGCTGGATAGAGTAATCTTGGTTGTTGGCCCTTGCTTTTCATTCCTTTGAATACTTCTTGCCAGTCTCTTCTTGCCTACAAAGTTTCTTTTGACAAATCACCTGATAGTCTTATAGGAACCCTTTGTAGGCAACTCTTATTTTTTCTTGATGCTTTTAAGAGTCTTTCTTTATCTTTTAACTTTGGCATTTTAGTTATGATGTGTCTTGATTTGGATGTGTGGTTTGATTTGTATCTAGCTTATTTGAGACTCTCCATGCTTCTTGGATTTGTATGTTGTATTTCCTTCACCAACTTTGGGAAGTTTTCCTTCATTATTTTTTCACACAAATGTTCAATTTCTTGCTCTACATCTTCTGGCACCCCTATGATTTGAATGTTGGCATGTTTAAAGTAGTTCCCAGAAGTTCCTAAACCTCTCCTCATTTTTTAAAAAATTTTTATTTCTTTTTCTCTACTGGTTGGCTGTTTATTTCTTCCTTATATTCCAAATCATTGGTTTGTACCCTGGTTTCCTGCCCTTTACCATTGGTTTTGTGTGCATTTTCTTTTTTTCACTTAACATAGCCTTTGTTTCTTCCCTTCTGCATTTGCCATACTCAAGCATATCTGTCAGGTTTGTGATCATCTTTATCACCAGTGTTTGAGCTCTGCATCTGTTAGGTTGGCTAACTCCATATCACTTAGTTCTCACACTGGGACCTTGATCTGTTTCATTTTGGGGGCCATATTTCTCTGTCTCCTCAACTTGACAGGCTCCTATATTTGTTTGCCTCTATGTCTTAGGTAGAGCTGTTGCACCTGCTACATTGTAAGGGGTGGAACCTTAGGTACTCATCAGTCTTGGGCGACCCTTTCACAAGCTGTGGTGCTGTATGTGGGGGAGGGGTCTGAGAGGGAACAGTGCTGCTTGCTCAGCACTTGCCCTTTTTCCAGGCTCTTCTCCCACTTCCCATATGGGACTGGCACCTCTCTAGTTGTTGCACTGGACATGGTTCCCAGAGTGGGTGGATCTGCAGATGTTCTAGGACAGTAGGGGCCTCTAAACAAATGGACTCTGATGAGAGAATGACAGTTTCTTCCTCAGCCCCAACCTGACTGTTTTCAGTCAGAAACAATGAGGCTTTATTTTCTCCCCTAATGCTGGAACCATGAGCTGGTCTAGTGTTGGGAACACTTCCCAAAAACATTATTTTTTAATGTGTGACTGCTCTTTCCACTGGCCAACCACAGCCACCATCCTGCCACAGCCTCTATGCCACCATGTCTTCTCTGTCCCTCCTTCCTGTCTGGATAAATATTACTTCTTTATATATTTCTTTGTTGGATTTCTGTGCAGCTCAATTTTCTGGAATTTCTGGTTGTCTCTAGTTTTGAGGTAGATGTATTCCTTCTTAATTGTGGAGGGAGATGCAGCATGTCTACCTATATCTCCACCTTGGCCAGAAGTCCTGCTCAGTAAACTCTTGTTAAATAAATTAATGCATGAACTTACTGTTTATAATTTATTAAATATAAATACATTGGTCCATCCACCTTCTGAAAAGATTGGAGAGACTTAACTCTGTATGTACATTAAAATGTGAATCAGTTTTAGGGTAATATCCAGCAGAGAGAGGCAAAGGGGGAAAGGAAAAGAATGAGGCAGAAGGAAATGGGGGGAAGAGAGAGAAGAAAAAGGTAAGGAAGAAGAAGAAGGAGAGGAAGAAGAAGGAGGAGGAGGAGGAAGAGGAGGAGGAAGAGGAGGAGGAGGTGATGGAGAAGAAAGAAAGGGAGGAGTAAGAGGGTGAGGAGGGGAGAGGTTGAGGAGAAAGATGAAGGACAATTGGTGAAATGTAGTCTCTGAGGAGAAATTGGAATTCACAGAAAAGGGCACTTTAGATAGAAGGAGAACCTTTTTTTTTTTTTTTTTTGACTGGGAAAGAAAAGAATTCTGAAAGCATTGAAGGGATGTTTGTGGGTGAAAAACACTAGGCACTAAGAGACAAATGTGAAAGGAACTGCTGTTTTCTGGTCTTTTTGATCAAATAGAATACAAATAGAGTACAATGTGAGGAAGGAAACATTGTGTCTTATTTTGAGGAGAAGAGAAATTGTGTAATAGCTTTTCTCTTCCTTGCTTTAGCTTTTCTTTCACTTTTTCCTCAATAGCTTTTGAGGGAAAAGTGAGAGGGAACTGGTGATGGACAGAAGGAAATACAGACTAGTAATAGCTGAAGCTGGAGACCACACATGTAAAATATATCCAGTCATGTGCTATTACTTTAGTAGCTCTCAGCATCAAGGATTCCTTTCTTCCTGTATATTATAGATATTTATGCAATGCTTTTAAATTTTTGTGATATTGGTGCTGGCCCAAAGGTCACTGGTTTGATTCCCAGCCAGGGCACATAACCAGGTTGCAAACCAGGTCTCCAGTCAGGTCTTTAGCTGGAGGCAGGTGAAAGGCAACCACACATTGATGCTTCTCTCCCCTTCCTCCTTCCTCCCTGCCCTTCTCTTGACAATAATGAATAAAATCTTTTTAAAAAGTTTTTGTGTAATATATATATCAATATTTTCTCATTGGAGGCTTTTTAAAAATTATAGTAATTGCCGTACTTCCAGTCAAGATGGTGGCATAGGTAGACATGCCTTGCCTTTTTAAACAACCCCATCAAAATTAGAACTAAAATGTAGAACAACCATCAGCCAGGACCAACAGGAATCACATTGAATGGAAGTCTGACAACTATGAAATTAAGAAACTATAGCCATCCAGACTGGTAGGAGGGCTGCAGATGCAGTTAGTCCCACACCAAGTATGATGGATAAAAATTCAGGAGGAGTATCTTGGGAGTGAGGAGTCCCAGTTCTACAGAAGGCCCCAGCCCAGGGTTCTATTGCCAGGAAGATAAGTCCCACGACTTCTGGTTTCAAAAACCAGTCGGTATTGAGTAGGCAGGAAAAACTTCTAGATTCCCAAGTAGTTCCTCTTAAAGGATTCACCCATGAACTCACCTACTCAGACTCACTTCCTCTGAGCTCCAACACTTATGGCAGCTTGAAGGGCACCAGTGACATACTGGGAGAGGCTGAAGTGTCTGGCATATGGGCAAGCAGAGTCCATTGTCCCTTTTCTGAGCCCTTATAGAGCCAAGGAGCTGGTAGGCTTGTACCACAGCTGGGACTCCATCAACCTGGCTAAGGCTGTTTGACTCACCCTGGAGATCCCCTCAAACTCCACCCCACCCAACTTATGGGCCCACCCAAGCTGCTTTTCCATATGAATGGTTGGTCTTGGCCCATGCTTCACAACTGACTAAATTCTGTCAAATGCAACAGCTGGTCTCAGTGAGCCCTAGGACTGGCACTAGCAACAGCCAGCCTAGATTCACAGCTTGATTTTGCCTGGGCATCTCTAAGCCCAGCATAAGTAGCAGCATCTCAGATTGCTTTATAGCACAGGCAGCTTAGCCATGGGCAGAACACACTGGGGGCTGACCTTGGTCTGTACTACCAGAAAACTCCAGGGCTAGTGCACCCAGTAGACAGCTACAGGCCATGTTGAAGCACCACCACCCTATTCCTACAGAGCTGATCCTCCAGGGAGGGCAGAGGTTGGTGATTGGTGGTCACAGCCAATCCTTGCAGCCAGTTGGGCTGGGTAAATCCCTCCCATTGATATGCCAAGGTCAACCAAGGCTCAACCACAAGAGGAGGGTTTACTCAGCACATACAAAGGGCACAACTTAGTACCTAGCTTGGGTAATAGGGGAGGCTGTGCCACTGGACCCTACAGGGCACCTACTGCATTAGGCCACACTGCTAAGACATGATATCAAAGCAGCTTTACCTAATACATAGAAACAGGTACAAGGAGGCTGCCAATATAAGGGGACAAAGAAATATGTTCAAAATGAAAGAACAGAACATAACTCCAGAAAAAGAACTAAACAAAATGAGATAATTAATCTATCAGATGCAGAGTTCAAAACACTGGTTATAAGGATGGTCAAGGAACTTAGTGAAGATCTCAGCAGCATAAGAAAGCACCAGTTAGAAACAAAGAATACACTAATTGAAATACAGAACAATTTATAGGGAAACAACAATAGAGTGGATAAAGTCAAGAATCAAATCAATGATTTGAAATAAAAGGAAGCCAAAAACAACCAATCAGAACAACAATAAGAAAAAAGAATCCTCCAAAATGAAGACAGTATAAGCAGCCTCTAGGACAACTTCAAGAGGTTCAACATTCACATCAAAGGGGTGTTAGAAGGATAAGAGAAAGAGCAAGAAATTGGAAATCTATGTAAAAAATAATGAAAGAAAACTTTCCTAATTTGGTGAAGGAAATAGATATGCAGGTCCAGGGAGCACAGAGGATCCCAAACAAGATGGATGAAAAGAGGCCCATACCAATACACATCACAATGAAAATGACAGAGGTTAAATATAAGAGAATCTTAAAAGCAGCAAGAGAAGAATGTTAGTTACCTATAAGGGAGTTCCCATAAGGATGTCAGTTGATTTCTTAAAAGGATTTTTGCAGGCAAGAAGAGATTGGCAAGAAATATTTAAAATCATGAAAAGCAGGGGCCTATAGTCAAGATTGTTCTGCCCAGCAAAGTTATTTATTTAGAATTGAAGGCCAGATAAATATCTTCCTAGACAAGAAAAACTAAAGGAGTTCATTATCACCAAATGATTATTATATGAAATGTTAAAGGGACTTATTTAAGAAAAAAGATCAGCCCTGGCTGGTAGCACAGTGGATAAGGCACCGGCCTGTGAACCCAAAGGTTGCAGGTTCGATTCCCCAGCCAGGGCACGTAACAAGGTTGCAAACCAGGTCTCCAGTCAGGTCTGTGGGTAGAGGCAGGTGAAAAGCAACCATACATTGATGTCTTTCTCCCTCTCTGCCTCTCTCCCTTCCCTTCTTTATAAAAATAATGAAATAAAATATTGTTTTAAAAAAAGAAAAAAGGTAAAAACTATGAATAGTGAAATGGCAAAAATACATATCTATCAACAATTGAGTCTAAAAAACAAACTACACTCAGAAGAACAGAGAATCATGCATACAGAAAGCATTTTAGCGGGGAGGGAGAGGTAGAGGCAAAGAAGGGGAGCAGCTTAGACAAGAACCTAGTATAAAGGAACCATGGACATGGACAACAGGTGGGATTGACTTTGGGGGGAATGGGTGGGTGGGGGGACAGAGGGGAGCAAAAAGGGGATGGATGTAATACAACAACAATAAAATTTAAAAAAAAAAGAAAGCATTTTGATGGTTGCCAGATGGAAGAGGGGTGTGGATGAAAGAGTAAAGATGTGGGTGGGTGGGGAGGGGGACAGAGGGGAGCAAAAAAGGGATGGGTGTAATACATACAACAATAAAATTTAAAAAAAAAAAAGAGTAAAGATGTGAACAGACTAAGAAGTACAAAGTTGCTGAATAGACATGGGGATATAAGGTACCATCTAGGAACTGAAGCAGCCAGAGAACTTATACACATGACCCATGGGCATTAACAATGGTAGGGGAATTGCCTAAGGGGTGGGGGATGTTGGATGGAGGAAAGGAAAGGAAGAAAATCAGGACAACTATAATAGCATAATCAATAAATATAATTTTACAAGATTGCTAATTTTGGTTCCACCAAACTCACTGCTCGATCATAAAGCCCACGATCATGAAATATGTCATCTGAGAAATCCTGCAAATGGTGCTGTTGGAACAGATGGCACAGCTCTGCAATATAAGCATTGATGCCCTCACCAGCTGTTGATTCTTCAAATTTTAAGTTACTGTATGATGATTGTTGGTGCTGATGACAAAGTTATCTAAAATAATCCTACAAGTTCCACAATGATTAAATGTCCTAGGTTTAGAAGAGATTGAGGTAAAAAAATAAAAAGTATTTTATTTACTGTACTTTTGAGCTGCAGAGACTTTTAGAAAATATCACTTATGTTTAGGTGTGCATCAATGTAAGAAGTAAACTTCTACCTGTAACACATAAGGAGTCTGGTTGTAAATGTCTATTTTGCCATAACTCCTCTATCTTCACTTTGCCATCTGTGATATTTTACTTCCCTGAATTGCTCTAGTTCTACTTCCTTTTTTGTTTGTTTTTTTCCTGAAATTTAGAGAATGTTCAAAGTTATATCCTGGTCTTCTCTTTGTGTATGCTATTAAAGGCTTAATCTTTCTCTTGCCTTCCCCTCAATTATTGTCTGTATCTGTCATCCAGGGAGAGGGCCATAGAAACATTAAGAATATAGATCTAACATTTAGGACAGAGATGCAGGTTATAAACACTCACAGAGTTAAGGATATAATGTGTATGTAGAAGCCATGCCCTCCTCTCTCTTCTCCATTTAATGCAATCTTGCACATTCATGTAGATCCAGCTTTACTACTATTTAAGTGATAATAACAAATAAATTATGAGTATTTTTAGAAGTCAAATGTTCTTCTGAAGTATTTTTTAAATTTCATATTAAAATATATTATTTTATTTATTCTAGCTATATTGAGATATAATAGATGTATAGGTTAAGGTGTGAGAAATGATGAGTTGACATATACATATATTATGAAATGATTAGACATTTAGTTAAAATCCATTATCTCAAATAGATTAAAAAAAGAAAAAATTTAAATGTGTCTCTTTCCTTATAATGGGAACTCAGGATTTACTCTCTTAACAAATGTCAGGTGTACCAACAGCTATGTTAATTATAACCATCATGTTGTACATTATATTACCAGTAACTGGGGTTTCTTACCTTTTAACCACTTTCATACAATTCTCACCCCCCATCACTGTGTTCTAAATATTTTAAATGTATCAACATATTTTTAACTAACACAAAAGTTGGTTCCATCATTGTGATTAGTTTTATGCATATATATACTTTACCTTGTAGACTTTTAACTCTTTTATGAAAAGAGAAGTATGTTGTTTATGTTTTTATTCCTTATAGGGCTTCTTGGCACTTCCTGCATTAAGTATGTGATAAGTGTGTGATTGTTGAATGACTTGCTAATAAAACTAAAATAACATACACACACACATGTGAAATTGATTAACTATATGTCTTTTTATGTAAATTGTTCTTTGAGGACAAGATTTGTTTGTTTCTTCTTAAAGTGCTAGCACATGGTAGAAACTGAGTAAATATTTGTTAGTTGATTAGTTACAACTTTCTAGAGTACAATTTTATCCTAGAGAGTGGAAAACTGAGATATATCCCTTAACTCAAAGTCAGAATTCACTAAGTTCCATACTTCCTCACATATTATGTGTCAGGAATTTGTTTGATTCTTTGGATGGGGTTTTATTAGAGGTGGTGTGAAGGATGATCACAGATTACTGCCTGCCTCATTGCCAAAGTTCCAATTGTAGCTATGACTAACTGCTTATGTTCCGATCTGGTTTTCTTCTCTGCCAGAGTGCCATTTACCACTTTGGCACCACTGTGTAATATTCTTTGCATATACCAAACACAACATGTTATATACATAAAAGATACCTTAAAATAAGTTGCATGTCAACAGCGAACACTTTAAATGGAAATATATACTATAACTAATTTGTGAAAATTATTCAATTTATGAAAGGGTTAAATTTTTGTTTATAGATAACAATGCACTTATATTAGGAATGATCACAAAAGTGTAAATTGGCTAAAATGAAGAAATTAAGATATTCAACTAAATAATACAGATTGAATTATTTTAATGTTTGGCTGTTATAAAATCATATAATGAAAGATGTAAGAAATATAAGAATTATTTATTGTTCAAACTAACTTAAAGTACATTTATGAAGAGGATTATTTAAAACTAGAATATCATTTATTTTTTTCTCCTGGAAAGCAATTAAACAATACTATGCTGATTGGCACACAGTAAAATACATTTGAAATGACTTTCCAAAACAAATCTATAACCAAGTTTTGCCAAAAATAACAAATTCTCACTGCAGAAAGGGAAAGCTTTTTATTTTGAAAGAGTTTTGAGGTTTGACTACATAATTTCTATAGTTTCCCCTACTTGGTTCACATCATCACCCAGAATATGAATATATTTTCATTTTACCTGAGAGGTTGTTAAGCAAGGTGGCATTACTAGAATTTGAACTGGAGACAACTTATCTTTCATGATTCTATGTTTCTGACTATTAACTTATTTTCACAATTCTCTGCTCTATCTCTTCTGATACCTAGAGAAGATGAAAGACTTTGTTGATATTAGATACCCAAAGGAACAACAATAACAACAACAAACAAAAACTGCAACATATCAGACCATCCCTGCAACTCTTTGGACAGGGTGAGGAATAATTCTATAATGGAGTACATGAAATAAATTGTAATGTTTCCTGCTACTCTCAAGTATGACAATGTCAGCAAAACAGTGATTTATAGTTTCCTAAGGATGTTTTAGACTCCTTGAGTTATTTTATAAATTGTGTCTTCTAGAAATCAAACAATCTCAATATAAAAGCGAAGAAATAGAAAATGATCTTTTGCAAGGTCTTTAATATTGATTTATATATTTTAATACCCAAAGAAGCATAGACATACTTGAAGGCATAGATAAAAAGTCTACATCTACACAAAGAGCAGATCCTCTAACTAACAATTCAATTTCATAATTCACATTAACTGCCAACAAGTTGGAACTAATTTCTGTATATGAATGAAAAATACAGCAACATTCAGAGAACATCCCTTGTCTTTGAGATTCACCAATTTCACTCTGGAATTTTTAGTTAGTAGGTGGTAAAACTAAATACACAGCACAGGCAAATATATCAGTCACACAGGCCAAATGATAAGGATAGAATGCTTATAAATTCATTGCTTATGTAAAAGCTAATATTCTAGAAACTAGTGTTTCTAGAAATTAAATAATGTTTGGCTACAAACACTTTCCTACACAGAATTGCTCACTATTTAAATAGTTTAGTCCAATTGTCTAACAAACCTATTGGAAAGCCAATCGCATGTGAGGAGATAACTAAAAATTAGTAATCAGGTTACTGTCAATCATGACTACAAGGAAATGGCTTTTTACATATATTTGATTGAAACAAAAGTTTGATAATACCAATTATCAGCAAGATTTAGATCAATAATATCTCATTGTATTGTTGATAAGAGAATAAAATGTTACAACCTCTTTGGAAAACAACTTCAAATTATTTTGTAAAAATGAACATTTGCAAATCACATGATTTATCAGTCCTCTATAAAAATTCAAATAACACTTCAAGGCAACAGAAGACATGTATAAAAATGTTTACAGCAATACTCTGAAGAATGCAAAATAACTGTATAAAATAAGTAACCATTAAGAGAAGAATAGATAAAAAGAATCACTCATAAATGTGGTATTACGTAATTGTGAAAATGAATGAACCACAACTACATATAACATGGATTAATTATACTTATTGTTGAGTAACAAGAAAATATCAGAAGTTGTGTATAATATGATAGCCTTTTTAAAAAGAGTGGCATAACAGTTCAATATAAAGAAGATTGATTAGGCATATGCTATATTGAATAAAACTATTATTTAATGATAAGGCAATAAAAACAAAAGGATGTATGCATGTTGGATGACTTGATCTTGATCCATAGGCAGGAAGAGTACAGGAAGAGGAAAAGTGCAGAGATGCATGTAAGCAACTTTAATTGTTCTAGGTTTTGTCCTGGGTGTTGGTTTCCCAGATGTTTATTATTGAAATGAATGAATGCTTTAATAAATAAAATAAAAAGTGCCATCGCATGGATCAGTGTTGATAGTGTGCTATGCCTCACAAATTAATTAAAATCTCTATACCACAGTTATATTTTAAACAGAGCAAGAGAACAAAAGAAAAATGTAACATTTGTATGCGCTTTTAGTGCTGACGCATTATGGCGCAAGCAAGCGATGTTTTGAAATATGCATGTAGAATGTTTTGTTATAAGCCCATTTACCTCTATTATTTGTTATCTTGCCACCCATGCTTAAACCCATATAGCTACATTTTCTACCATCAGTCTATAAAGAACATATTATTACTACGTGATCAGCGCTCTATGCACAGTTTGCGAAAAACATAATTTTAGTGTCCTGCATACAATGTGTTGCTTTTGTTGAGCTCGTGGCGCAAGTATTCACTTTCTGTAGTGCTAGGCAGCAGACTGCCACAGTGAGCTACATGATTCATAGGCAGAGGAAGGGCGCCAGTTCTGTGTTCCATGCGCATGTGAAACACCGCAAGGGCACTGCTTGTCTCCGTGTTATAGACCTAACGCCACAGCTACATCAAGGATATCATGAAGGGCATCATCCATGACCCAGGCTGCAGCGCACCCCTCGCCAAGATGATCTTCCAGGATTCCTACTGGTTTAAGTAGACGAAACTTCATTGCTGCCAAAGGGAAACACACCAGCCAGGTGGTTTACTGCAGCAAGAAGGCTCAGCTGAATACTGGCAATGTGCTCCCAGTGGACACCATGCCTCAGGGCACCATCGTGTGCTGTCTGGAGGAGAAGCCTGGTAACCAGGGTAAGCGGGCCTGAGCCTCCGGGAACTATGCCATCATCATCTCCCACAACCCTGAGACCAAAAAAACTCAGTGAAGCTGCCCTCAGGCTCCAAGAAGGTCACTTCCTCCACCACCAGAGCTGTGGTTGATGTGGGGATTGAAGGTGGCTCCGTTGACAAGTCCATCCTGAAGGCTGGCCATGCCTACCACAAGTATAAGGCAAAGATCATTTATCGGCTACATGTGCGGGCTGTGGCCATGAACCCTGTGAACATTCCTTTGCAGGTGGCAACCACCAGCAAATTGGCAAATCCTACATTATATGCAGAGATGCCCCTGCTGGCCACATAGTGCCCGCAGGACTGGGAGTCTACAGGGAACCTAGACTGTGCAGGAGAAGGAGAACTAGGGTTTGGTGGCTCAATAAAGTTTGTCCTCCTGCCAAAAGTAAACAAATAATAAACAGATAATAAGTAAATAGCTTTTGTTGATTTTATTTTTTTAGGTGAAGTGAAAGGCACGATGAATTTGTGTATGTTTATGATATATGAAAATGAGCATCTGACTGGGTATTTATGTTGGAGGATTTACAATCTAACATCATATGGATAAATACAAAAAAAAAAAAAAAAAAAATCACACTGCTAGGCACCTGACTCTTCTAAATCAAGATGTATTAGGATTTTATTTTGGATGACAGAAGGGGCAGGAATAGTTTCTCTGAGAGACGAGGTTTCTCTAATATGATGAATCATTCCATCAGCACAGATTTATTCTGCCATGTGATTCTATTAGGTTTTTATCTTTTAATGATGATTTTGTTTCATGTAACTTTATGTTAGCAATTAGAATTTGTGACTACATGAACTTAATAAAATAGAGAAAACTGGTTATTTTTTTTACATGATCCATATCATTTTGATCTGGAGAATTTAGACTTATAAACACTAAGCTTAAAGACATATTTTAATGGGCAGTTGTGTCCTTCATAAATAAAGTTCAGACCCACCAGCCTCCCATGTTGAATGACAGGAAAGTACAGAGTAGTCAAAACTTACAGTTGGAATAGACTTCAAATAAGGTGTCACAAGTTTTAGGGCCTGGTATGTGTTAGAATTTTTGTGGGGAGCAACACTCTATAGATACAGATCAGAGTAGAAATATCTTTGTATCCTTAGTCCAAGTGACTGTATCAATAAAAACAGAACAGTACTTTTTTGTGTGTGTTTGTTTGTTTCAGGTCCTTACTACAAATTGTAGGATATATATATTTCTATTAGTGTTCTGTATACAATATTGAAACCCCAGGGCAGAGATTATGGCTCACCACTGCATCTTGTGTATTTCAGTGCCAGCTCCAAGGCCAGGCAGTAAATATTTGCTAAATGATTGACTAGGCTCCCATTAGGCAATGAGGCCACTTTAGCAATCAGTCTTCTTAAATGACATTATGTACTTGTTGAAAATGTGCATTCCACATTGGCTTGGATCTCTAATTTACATAGGCCGATTGCCATTCTACTGTGACACAGATCTCTTTCTGAACACTCTGTAGCTTTTCTGACCTCATTCTCACATCAAGACATGTTGAGAATTGCAACCATTTTCATTCAGCAACACTGCCTTGCCCTATCCCTACCTCTAAATTACAATCCTTTGATTCTTTACTATAGATCTAACGTGCCCCAGCCTGGTCTGTAATTCCATGATGTCTTGGGCTTTAGATTATAAATAGAGTTGCATTCAAGTGGAGTCTTGTCTGCCTGTTTACTAAACTGCTTTTGAAACAGTTAAAACCCAAATAGCCAGGGGAGAGCTGGAAATTTAACTTATTTCAGGCTTCAATGCCCAGAGGCAAGGCAGACTTGTTTCCCAGGAACAGACTACTAAATGTTTTCAACTTCGGTGAGCAGGAAGAAACTTTGTGCATAGTCCATACAGAGATTTCCCAAGTATAGATTGTACTCAAATAAGAGTTACCTGTCAAATACTGAATGGGACCCACCCACCCACCCAGGGAGTTGAGCAATTCTTTGCTTGTTCAATACTTTAATCCTTAACTCACTTAAACAGAGGCCTGGCACACATAAGAGAAAGTACAGCAAACACTGCATGTGCCAGACATGATGGGACATTAGCCTGTTCTCCTGTTCTCACCTTCACCAATCCCTGTTGGGATAACAAGTTTGAAAGTTCTTTCTGTTCTCCTGGAAGCTGTTTTTCCTGAGACAAAAAGCTACAATCAGGGTCAATGGAATTGTTTTGCAAGACAGAAACCAATTGTTCAGACTTAAGTTTGAAATTTTAATGTGTTAAGTGACTTAACATAAAAGAATTACTGCTTTTGTTTTTTTAACCATGTAGAAAGAAAGATGGAAAACTGAGTGTATTGCAAGCAATCCAATTTAATTAGTTCAGTAGTTATTTATGAACACCAATTATGAAGACTTGAACTATATCATATATATATATATATTCATATATGTATATATGAATACACAGACACACACATGTTAGGCATTGAACAAGAAGAAATAGGCTCTTATATTTAAGAACCCCACAGTTTGATAGATTCACATGGGCCAGTGATCAACACAGAGACCAGCATATTATAGGTATTTGATAAATCTTGTGCTATTATGTTATTGTTGTATTATTAAAAATGTGACAAGTATTAAATTACTGATATGAGTAAAGTATTATAAGATAGTCTTAATATTATTATGGCTGAGGGAGGCTTATTCAATAGAGTAAGCAATATATGAGTTGATTCTTCAATAATGACCCTAACAGTAGGAAGTAGAGAAGGTCATTTAGGCAGAAGGAATGGCAGATACACGGCATTCATGGCATAAAATAACCAGCTCAGGGTAAGAAGTGTTCAGATCCTTTTTGGTTGACCAAGATGTATTTGGCAAGACTGCTGTCCAAAGTAGCCCAGTCCAGACCTAGTGCACTGTCTAGGTCTAGACCAAACCAGGCTAGCTCGAGGCAGTGTAGCCAGAGAGAGGATTTGGAACACAGGAAAAGAATGCTGCCAAAGTAAGCAGAAAGCAATGCCAATGGTCAAGTTTGAAGAGCCAGCTGAAGCTGTGGGTGCGATAATAAGTAATGTAGTAAAAAGCTAACAGAGATTAGAAGCAGGTTCAGATAGGTCAGGATTCAGGGTAATTCATTTGGATCATTCTTATTGGCAGCACTGAAAATGGATAAGAGACAAGAAGGAAAAGAACTGTTAGGAAGCACTGCAAAACCCAAGGAAATGATAAAGGCTTGAAATAAGTCAGTGGTACTAGAGTCAATTGTGAGAAACATTTAAGAGGCAAAATATGTCCCACTTGCTGAAAAATGAAATATTCAGAAATTGAAGAAATAAGTATAGAAAATACTTCCATGGTGCTCAAGGACAACACTTTGCAGAGTCTGGATGGACATTGAACCTGTGACTAATACAATGTTGACCCAATAACTAGGAGACGGGAGCCTGGGAAACAAAGGATGGAAGTAATATTAAGCCTCTCTCATTGTCCCTCTTAACAAGTGGGTAATACATTTGAGAACTGGCGTTTCTCATTATCTCTAGTTTAGATTCTGCTGAAGTAGAGGTCCAAATTCTCAATGGAGAATGTGTACTTTAGTGGACATATAAGGGATCCACAGAACTTGAAGCTGTGGCTTAAAGTCACCACATGATTTTATAAGTCCTCTTGCTAGTGCCCCAAAGGAAAAAAATTCTGGGAATAAATGACCCTGATAATTAATGAAAGTGGAGTGTGATTAGTCCCCAAAAAGAAAAAAATGGAAAAGAATGCCATGGTTATCTAGAAGATTGAGAAATTTGATAAAATTCAAAAATGCAAAGAATAAAAAAAGGGCCATGCGTAAAGGTTAATAGGAATAGCTCCAAAATGCTCCATAGTATTTTATTGTAGAAAAATATTACAAATACCATTTAGAAAGTGTCTTTGTTGGATATATAAGCTGTATCTTTATTGAATTTAGTTATATGCTATTGGATTTGATGATATTGTTTAATACTTTTTAATAATAATGTAGAAAGTAGATAACCTCTGATAACAAAATTATCACTTTCTTTTATTTCTTTATAATTGTATCACCCAAGTGTGCATTTCTAAAAACCAGAAGTTATTTTGTCTTTTTAAAATTAATATGCCATTTAAGCCTTTTTCATACAAATATTTTCTTTATCTTCATTTCTTTGAAAACAGTTTTTGGCAACTTATTTATGGAAGGACATAGGTAATTGGATCATAGAGTTTCTCATCGTCGAGGTTTTGTGTAAATTGATAGAGACTTGATTAGACGCAAGTGTTTTATTGGGGGGGAGGCACAGAAATGAGTGGTGATGGTTCCATCCACCAATGGGGGACATGCAATGCCTGATCATTTCTATTTTTGTGATGTGGGCTGCCCTGCCGTTGACATTCCATGTTCCGATCCATGGATCTATGAGGGGTGTTTTGAGCTTTACTTTTTACTGAGGAACTTTTTAAAATGCATGCCTTAAACACTGAAGTGTTAAAACTATATGTTGTACTATGTTGGGACTCAGATTTGGACATATTAATTCCTCTAGCATTAACTATAGTAGGTTAGCTTAGTTACTTTCATTTCACTGTACAACTCTATGGAACTCTGTGTTATTTCAAAGATACTCGGCCATTCAACTTAAAATGTCTGAAAAATTGGTCTCTGAATTGATCTCCATGTTTACAAATGGGCATAGACATTCACAACAAATCTTAGCAAAATTTCTTTCAATAGGTATAAGTGGACAACAAATTTAGAGCCAAGTTTTGGAGCAAAAATCAGGTTTCTTAATGTAATAAGTACTGTCTGGAATAGTTTTAATGAATTCCATTTGTTTCCCTTGAACAAAGCACTTAAGTTTGTTCAAGGGAAAGACTAAAATTAACCATACCAACCAATATCCCTGAGTTAAGAATCTTCCCAGCTAAGGCTTTCTACATAGCTCAGAATATAAATCTCAGAAATGTTTTCTGTGAGCTACTTTCAACAGGATTTTCCTTGATTCAGGTCTAACTCACTAGCAGATTGTATTTGACTCTACTTGTTGAGGATTATAAAGCTATTTGTAGCTTTTTGATCACAATTATGAAGGTGTTGTGTACAAAAAAGACTGCTTCTAACTCTGAAATAACATGACTCTGAGGCAGGTTCTCTTAACTTTGGTGTCATTGGTAATTTGGGTGGGAAAATTCTGTGTTGTAGAGGTTGTCCTATGCATTGTAGGATGTTTTGAAGCATCCCTGGCCTCCACCTACTAGATGCCAGTAGCCACTTTCCCCCACCTCAAGTTATAACAGCTAGATACATTGCCAAACAGAGCCAAATACCCCCGGGTGGAAAGGGGTCTTCCTTGTTTAAAACCACAATTTTAAGAAGATCTTAAGGCATAAATATACTTGGATATGTCCACATTCGATAACCTACTAGAAGGAAATTGATGTAGCTATGTAAATGCCTATTAACTTATATAATGCTTCCAAATATTTTGTCTTCAATTTTTAAAAAGATTTTATTTATTACTTGTAGAGAGAGGAGTAGGGAGAGAGACAGAAAGGGAGAAAGACATCAATGTATGGTTGCCTTTCATTGGCCTCCAGCCACAGATCTGGCTGGAGACCTAACTTGCAACCTGGTTATGTGCCCTGGCTGGGGAATTGAACCAGCAACCTTTGGGTTCACAGGCCAGTGGCTTATCCACTGTGCCACCAGTCAAGGCCTATGTCTTCAATTTTTAATGTGCCCAAATACATAACCATTTGTGAATATTTTGTGTTTTTAGTGTCTTCTTGGTTATATTAGTCGCACATATTTGTTATATAAAATGCAGAAAGAACTCAAGGAAGATAAAGATGATCAGTAATCATACTCTACAAATCTAGCTATTATTTGAAATTGAGGTTTATCATTATTTTTCTGAACTTATTTACCTATGTCATTTAAATATAAAGTTATGTTATATAAATAGAAATATGCAAAATATTTTGGATTGTTTGAATAATATATAATGCCCATGGCAACATTTATTTAATCTATTTCCCCATATATTTTTCTTTCATTTCAAAATGTTTTGAAGCAAATTGTGGACATCATCTTATTATTATCCATCAATATAATTAAAATGAACTTCTAGCCATGGCTAGTAGCTCAGTGAATTGAGCACTGGCCTGCAAGCCCAAAGGTCGCTGGTTCAAGTCCCAGTCAGAGCATGTACCCAGGTTGCCAGCCAGGTATCCAGCCAGGTCACCAGCTGGAGGCAGTGAAAGGCAACCATACATTGATGTTTCTCTCCCTTTCTTCCTCCCTCCCTTCCCCTCTCTCTAAAAATAATGAATAAATTCTTTAAAGAAAGAAAGAAAGAAATGGTGAGTTTAAAACCTACATGCCATTCCATTTATCATATCAAAACTTAATAATAATTTTTTAAATTATAAAACATCCAGTTTGTGTGGAAGAAAAATCACCAATTGAATTCAGTTAGTAAATTACATTTTATTGAATCTAAATTTTTGGGGCTACACTGAATTTTATTGGTAGAATGACTTTTTTGCAACTATATTATTATTATTATTTAAACAAATATTCCAGTATCTGAAAGGCAATATATTTAAAATCATCTTTTTTCAATTACAGTTGACATATAATATTATATTAGTTTTAGGTATACACTCCAGTGATTAGACATTATATAACTTACTAAGAAATCATCCTGATGAATCTTTTACCCATCTGACATAATACATAGTTATTAGAATATTAGTGATTATATTCTCTATGCTGTACTTTACATCCCCATGACTATTTTGTAACAACCAATTTGTGCTTCTTAATACTTTTAACTTTTTCACTCACTTCCCAACTCCCCTTCCATCTGTCAACCATCAAAAATATTCTCTGTATCTATGAGTCTGTTCCTTTTCTGCTTGTTAATTTTATTTTTTTAGATTCAATTATTAGTGTATGTATATTTATTGCTATTTTATTGTTCTTTCTTCAACCTTTCTTTCCTTAAAGAGAACTGTTTAATATTTCATGTAATGCTAGTTTGGTGGTGAACTCCTTTAGCTTTTTCTTGTCTGGGAAGCTCTTTGTATGGCCTTCAATTCTAAATGATAGCTTTGCTGAGTACAGTAATCTTGGTTGTAGGTCCTTGCTTCTTTGAGTACTTCTTGCCAATTTCTTCTGGCCTAAAATGTTTATGTTAAGAAATCAGCTAACAGTCTTAAGGGAACAGCTTTGCAGATAAATAACTACTTTTTTTTTTTTCCTTTTTGCTGCTTTTATGATTCCTCTTTGTCTTAAACTTTTGCATTTTATTTATGTGTCTTGGTGTGGATCTTTTTGGGTTCATCTTGTTTGGAACCCTCTGTGCTTTCTGGACTTGTGTATTTCCTTCACCAGATTAGGAAAGTATTCTGTCATTATTTTTCTCAAATACTTTTCAATTTCTTGCTCTCTCTCTTCTCCAAATGTTGGTACATGTACCAAATGTTGGTACATGATCTTCATTTTGTTGGATTCTTTTTCTTTTTTTCTAGTCTGATTGGGAGGTTCTTTTTGCTTCCTTATATTCCAAATTACTATTTTGATTTTTAGCCTCATCTACTCTATTTTTGATTCTGTATAAACTATTTCAATTAGTATATTCTTCATTTATAACTAGTCCTTTTTTATGGTTGTCATGTCTATTTTTTTATGCCATTAAATTCTCTCTAATTTCATCTACTTTCCCCTAAGTTCATTGAGCTTCCTTTTAATCAGTGTTTTATATTCTGCATCTAGTAGATTGCTTGTCTTCATTTTGTTTAGTTCTTTTCTTGGAATTTTGTTCTGTTCTTTCATTGGGGATTTTTTTTTTTTTTTTTTTTTTTTTTTTTTTTTTTTTTTTTTTTTTTTTTTTTTTTTTTTTTTTTTTTTTTTTTTTTTTTTTTTTTTTTTTTTTTTTTTTTTTTTTTTTTTTTTTTTTTTTTTTTTTTTTTTTTTTTTTTTTTTTTTTTTTTTTTTTTTTTTTTTTTTTTTTTTTTTTTTTTTTTTTTTTTTTTTT
>PVIW01001748.1:0-110122 GCA_004026585.1 Noctilio leporinus | reverse complement strand
TTATTTTGGTAGCCTTCCCTGAATTTGTTTCTGTATATTAGGTAGAGCTGCTATGACTCCTTGGTTTGGTAGAGTGGCTTAATGTAGTAAGTGTGCTGTAGGGTACAGTGGCCCAGCCTCCTTGTTTACCAAGGCCTGGGCACTCCAAATGTGCCCCTCTCAACTGTGTGGTCTGTGTACACTATCCTGTTGTAGTTGAGCCTTGATCGATTTTGGCGTGTCAATGGGAGGGGTTTATTCACCATGCCAAACTGTTGCATGGACTGCCTGTGACCACCATGGAGCAAAGGTCAGCTGTTTAGAGGCCTACCCCATAAAGCAGGACCTACTTTAGCAGGGCTCTCATGCCTGCTGTGTTCACCCCTTAGGAATGTCACCTGTGGAGGTGATTGGGTGGAACTTCCACATGGTTTGAAGCTTTCTGCCAAGAGTGCTGGCTCAGGGGCCTTCTAGGAGGTGCAAGTTAAGGTCAGCCACCACATGTTTGTCCAGGGCCACCTGGTATAAGCCACAGAGTAATCTGCAGATGGCTGCTACTTGTGCTGGGCATGGAGGTACCCAGGACAGGCCAAGCCTGGGGCCACTTAGTGACAGGTATAGGGCACACAAAGGACAGATGCCGCTTGTTTTAGAGATTTTAAAAAAGTCTGAAGCTTGAGCTAAAACAGGCCATTCATATGGAAAAGTCCCTGGAAACAGCTGTGGTGGGTCTGTAAGTGGGTGGGACAGGTTCTCAGGGAATCACTAGGGCAGGGAGAACAGTGATGAGCAAGTTAATGGAGACTCAGATATGGAACCCACCTGCCAGAACAATGGGGAAAGGGCTCAGAAAAAGGACAGTGGCCTGCCTCTGTTATCACTTCTGTCTAGGATAAAGCTGCCCCTATAGTTTTCATGCTGATTCCAGATAGTTCAGCTCCTCCCTCTATGTCCCTAAGTGCCTTTCAAGCTGCTGCCCCAGCACTAACTCAGAAGGAGTAGGTCTGAGTAAGCATGTGTGCAGGCCCTTTAAGAGGAAATTTCTGGGACTCCAGAGCCCTCTGTCTCACTCCAACACAATCCCTGCTGGGTTTTACAGCCAGAAGGTATGGGAAGTTTTCTTCCCAGCACTGAAACCTTGTTGTGGAGCCTGTTGTGGGGCTGGGAACCCTCTTTCTTCAAAGAGTGAGTCCTCTGCAGACAAGACATCTCTCCTGATTTTTATCTGCTATGCATGGTTATGAGACGAACCTGTTCTGTGTCCCTGACTCTCCTACCTGTCTCAGTTATGGCTTATATCCTTAGTTGTAAGATGTCCATTCAGCTAGATTTCAGGTGTATCTGAATGATGATTTGTTCTGTAGTTTAGCTGTAATGTTGATGTGGTTGTGGGAGGATGCAAGTACCACATACAACTTACACGGCCAAAAAACAAAAAACAAAAACCTCACACTGACATCTTGACCAGAAGTCATGGCAATATTTTTATATTCTAATTAATCAGCATAATTGTTTCTTTGACAAAATGAAAGGTATATTTTAGGTAAAAGTGACTTCTAGGCTTGTTAATTCTCTTGGTGGCCCCCTGGTGGTCAGACAGATTTTGAAAGTGTTTCTTGGGTGTTTAAAAAGTGTGTGTGTGTGTGTGTGTGTGTGTGTGTGTGTGTCTATGTGTGTGTGTATGTAATGAGAGAAGAGGAGGGGAGAAACTCTAAGAGGTGTGATGGAGCAAATGCTAATGTATTTCTTTCCACATAGACAAATACTCTGAGGTCCACTGATAGCTGCTACATTAGTATCCAGGCTGCAGAGAAGCCATGGATCTTAATCACATGCAGCCCAGTATTGAAACTAGAAGACTATGTATGGCCTGAGTCCTCAATTCTCTAGATCAATTTGCATTTTAATTTTCTGTTTTATAAACCTAGAAATTATAATAAATGAAATGTCAGGCCTTTTAGAATCCTCCTGACTCTATAGTTATATAAAATAGAAACTGTAACGTCAATAGCTTCCTCAGAAAGCAAACATTTCCATAAATATTTCAGTTAAATTATGCTGAACTTAAAATGCTTGGAGAAAAAATAAGTATGTAATCTTCTCTTCTGATGAAATACATGCAATACGTAAAATAAATTAAATTTATAAATATTTATTGTTAAAAAATGTTCCTGAGAGTTTGTAACAGACAATCCCTGCTACTAGATTATTGTGGTAAGGATGAGGAGAGGAGGTAAGAAGAGGAAAAAACAGCACATGTAATTAGTTTTAAAAGAATTCATAATTTATAGATAAAAAACTAAAGTGATCCACTTCAAAAATAAGTTTGAACCAGAAAAATAAGTATATTATAAAGGAATTATTTGAACAGTAACAGAAAAATGGGGAATCATGCTTTCTTAGGGTTAACCTGTATAAAACAGCTAATTACACACACACACACACACACACACACAATCATTTGTGCATGAGTTCTTTACTTACTGTGAGTACAAATGAACAGTAACAGTTATATTTACTGAAGTAGGTCCTTTCGATGTATTATCTCATTTAATCATTATATACTACTATGAGAGAAGCATTATTTACCTTTATTTTACATCTGAGTAAATGAAGGCATCCAAAGCCCAGGTAATTTTCTCAAAGGAAAGCCACCAAGAGATGAGATTGGGATTGCTTTCTTAGCTGAGTTCTTAATCTTTAGATTGTGTATGATTTTACTTTTGACACACCTCTCGGTTGACCTATTATCATACTCAAGTCAAGAACCGTTGCTCTAGAGGCACATTTTCATTAGAGAAGACTACATTTGGACTTTCTTTAGTCCCAGTATATTAAAGTAACAAGGCACTAAGAGTATTTCCATTCCCTCAAGATGTTTTGTAAAGTACTAAATGTAAGAAGACTTACAACTAATCAGGATTAGCAATAAATTATTAATAACAAATATTTTTATTATGGTAAAACATGAAATTTATCCTCTTACATTTTTACATGTACAATGAATTAGTACAGTAAATCTCTAGAAATACTTTATTTTGTTTGACTAAAACTCTATATCCATTTGAACAGCAACTCCCCATTTCTTCCTCTCCAAAGCCTGGCTACCATGAATCCACCTTCTGTTTTTATGAGTTTGATCATGCTACATATTTCAAATAAATGAAATCACTCAGTAGTTGTCCTTCTGTGACTGGCTTATATCACTTAACATAATGTTTTCAAGTTTATCATGTAGTATATGCTAAAATTTCCTTCTTTTTTTAAAGCTGAGTAATACTTTATTATATATACTTCCTTTTCTTTCTCCATTTATCAGTCCATGGACGCTTGGATAATCTCCAATTTCTTGGCTCTTGGAATGAATGCTGCAATGAACATTGGAGTGCAAATATCTCTTAAAGATTTTGTTTCAGTTTTTTAAAAATAACTATCCAGAAATGGAATAGCTGGATGATATAATAGTTCAATTTTTTAAAAATCCTCACTTGAGGACATGTTTATTGATTTTAGGCAGAGAGGAAGAGCGAGAGACAGAAAGACAGAGAGAAAGAGACATCAGTATCGATGTGAGAGAGAAATATAGATCAGTTGCCTCCTGTGCTTACTCCATCCAAGGATTGAACAGCGGTCTTTTGGTGTATGGGAGAATACTCCAACCAAATGAACTACCTGGCCAGGCCCGATAAGTTCTGTTTTTAACATTAAGAAACCTCCATCCTGTTTTCCATAGTGGTTTCCCCATTTTACATTTCCACAAACAGTGCACAAGGATTTCAATTTCTCCACATTCTTGCTAACTCTTATTTTTTTTTCTTTTTCTTTTCTTGTTTAATAATAGCCATTCTAACTGGTATACGGTAATTTAATTATGGTGATTATTGATGTCGAAAATCTTTTTATGTAACCTTTGGCCATCTGTATAACCTTTTTTGAGAACTGTCTATATTAACGATTATCTCCTTTGCCTTTTGAAATGAAGGCTATTTCTTTTCCATGAATAAAAAATAATTTAATTCTTTGCAAAGATCATGCACTGACGTTACACTGAGCCCACAACAATGCATATCTTTCCTTCTTAAAAAGCAGTTTGTATCATAGGAGACAAGTCATCCATATTTAAACCCTACTCCAAGGTAAAGTCCAAGATGTGTTAATGATGGTACTGGTTACAGTGGAAATGCAGTGAGGGAAGGGGAATAAGATTTATTAACCAAGTAACGTCACATACAAATCTGACTGGCTGAGGATAATAATCACTGAAGCTATCTGAGGCTTAGAGAATTAAGTCATTTGCCCCATCACCAGAAAATAGACAACTATAAGTGAAAAAAAAATTAAATATTAAAAAAAGACATTTAAACCTATTATGAAGATATACCTTATATAGTACTAGGACCTACATAGGGTGACATCATTATAATAGAGTCCAGAAATAGGCTCAATTATATATGAGCACTGAGTACATTTTGAATATAGTTTTTAACATCAGCCAAAATGAGGACAACTAACTTGCTAGAAGAATAAAAAGAGGGTAATTGTCTTTAAACCAAAATTTAAGTGCATCAAAAATAGAGGAGTGGAAACTAAAATTGTTTAAGAACTAGAAAAAATGAGATACTATAACTTGGGGAAAGAAAAACCCTTTTAAGCAGTCAAAGAAAAAAGATATATCATAAATTAAAAATTGACCTATTTGTCTACTTTGAAATGTATAATCTTAAATAAGGAAAAAATACACCACTACCAAAAGTCAAAGATGAATAGCAAACTGAGGGAGCATTACCTATAAGATAGATAAAGTGAGACTATCCATAGTAAGTTTTAAAAAATTGACCCAAGGCAAAAGACATGCACAAATAACATATCAAAGGCAAAGTGGCTAATCAATATAAAGAGGTGTTTGACCTCTCAGACACATAGAAATTCAGTTAAGAAAAGGAAAATCTCATTGTTTGGATATTAGGGTGATAAATGCTTTGAAAACAAAATGTTCAGTGTTGGTAACATTATAAAGAGACAGCCACTCTCATTTACTTTTGGGTAGGGTTTACGTTACAAGAATTCCATGGAGTCAATTTGGCAATTTACCCAATTATAAAAATGTTTGTATCCTTTGATCTAGTACTCTGATTTTTAAGAATGTGTCCCCAGAAACACAGCACAAGTCCACCAAAAACATATGGGCCAGAAAATAGAATCAAAGCATTGTTCAAAATAATGAGAAACTGAAAACAACCCATATGTCCATCAAGAGCAGAGTATTTAAATAAATTACGGTTAATGCATCCACTCAACAAAACACTAAATGGCTTCTAAAAGAGTTACATGCCCTTGAATGAAATGATGAATTCAAATTTTTTTCTTTTAAGCATTAGCTATTTCCTAATTGTCAAATGCAAAATGATAATGCATTGATTCTGACTGAGGGTGATTCTTGAAACTGCACTGTTCCAAGGCAAACCAGGATTATGATCCAAAGGCAGTAGTATAGTATTTTTAACATCACCAAAAACTAAGAGATATGTTGTAATCAAGCTCTGCAAAGAAACTGCCCTTCCCTAAGGGAAGCTAGACTTGGGTGGAGTACTGTGGACCCTTGTGGGATTTCTGAGTGTTTATATCCATCTGGAATTGTTAGCTGAGGTTTGTTTCTCATTAGAGTCAACTGTGGGGATTCAAGAGTTGTATAATGTCTCCATTTATTCTTTTTTAGCCAACAAATATTTAGAAATTACAGAATATTATTAGGGTCAGCATAAAACTATAACTTGTTTAGTTATAATCAGCGGGGAGAAGAGATCAGTGTTTCGTGGGTATTCTTGGACTTCCTACCAGGCTATCTAAGCTTCCAGAGTGACTTCAGGAGAGCTGAGCTGAGGACAGCTTGTCTCCTTATCTGAAACACAGGGGGAAAATGCAGTCCTGTGGATGCTGCTTTGGAGATGTTCAATTATTGTCCATACCTGTTTACTGTCATCTTTCCATAAACTGAATGTTACATTGACAGATTGTCACTACCTATCTTTTAATGAACTGCTCTTAGAAAAGTACTGTTGTATGGTGGGGAGGCCCAGACAAGAGACAAGCAGATGTTGTTTGGAATCCTGACTCTGTCCCTGGCTATGTAATTTGGGGCAGGTATTGTACCCCTTGAGTCTCAGTTTCTTCATTTGTAACATGGATGTATTAATACAGGAGTTTTGCAAGCAGTAAATTAGATACATTTTATGAATGTCTCTATTGCATTATTTGACAAATGATATGTTCCTAGTGAATAACATTTCCTTTTTCATAAAGTAGAGAAACAAAGAAAAGCCCTGGCTGGTGTGGCTCAGTGGACTGAGTGCCAGCCTGTAAGTCAAAGGGTAGCTGGTTGGATTCCCAGTTAGGGTACATGCCTGTGTTGTGGGCCAGGTCCTCAGTTGGGGACATTTGAAAAGCAACCACACATTGATGTTTCTTTTCCTCTCTTTCTTCCTCCCTTCCTCTCTCTCTATAACTAAATAAATAAAATCTTAAAAAACAAAAATGAAGGAAAGAATTTGTATCTATTGAAGTATAAATTAAAGCATTTTTACTAAGGAAAAACCAATGCATATTTATGCAATGTTGAAAAAGCATGATGAAATTGGGATTATTACTTATCAAAGATTTGTAGGAACCATGAGCTCAGACTCACGTCAAGTAGGGTCAACCGACTAAAAACAGAAGTTTCACAGTCTTCCTCAGACTCCTGCTAGAGCCCAGAGGTCTGTGGTTATCAGTCACATTTTGCTCCTCCTATTTCCCCTTCACTTTATATAAAATAAGCCTGAGTTCTGTGCTTTCTCAACATGGTTCTTTAGGACACTGATCTGCTTTCTTCTTGGCTTGCTGGCTTTCTGAATAAAGTCACTTTTACTTGCCCCATCACTTTGTCACTTGATTTACTGACTGTCATGCTGCAAGAGGTATGAACTTGGTCTAGTTTTCAATAATATTCTACATATTTGAAATAGAAGTGATTTTTTAAATTTACCAATGCATTCATTCAGCAAATATTCTTAGAATTCTTTATCGTGTTTATATAACTAAACTGAACTGAAAACTAGGCAGTAATGATGACTCAGGTAATAATACACAGCCTAAGAGAAGTATGCAAACAAAATAGAAATGGAGGTTTTAAGGAAGAAAAAATTAGTAGAATAGATCATTAGATAGACTTTGTGGAGGAAGAAATAGTTTCTAAGCTGGGCTTTAAAGCACCAAGTGAGTTTCAAAGGACAAATATCAAGGATAAGGCATTCTGAGGAAGACCTGAGGAAGATGGGAGGGTGCCAGATGTGCAAAGGGCTTTCTTGATTGGAGGCTGGGCCAGGGTCCAGGGACATAGGATTTGCACAGTTCCACAGGGCTTGCTTTGTTACTCTATTGCTGCTATCTTTAAATTGTACTAACTGGTAAGCAAAGAATCCTACATTTTATTTTGTACTGGGCCTCTAAAATTATGTAGCCTGTTCTGAGTGGAGAAAATGATTAAGATAAATATCCTAAAATATTGTAGAATCTTAAATGTCAGTATAAAGAACCTAACTTTTATTGGGTCAGGGAATGAGAAGACTTTAAGCAAGGCATTGACATAGCCATGTTTATTCATTAATCATGAAAACTATATACATGTTGGGTAGGACAAGACAGGTGCTAGAGAAAGAGAAGGAAGTCATTTTTGCTGGGATCCCAATACTTCCCTTTTGCTTAGAGATGCCCTGGTTTACTGCAGCTATACCAGTGTAATTATTAATAATGACCTCTTTCACTCTCAAAAATATCCTAGTCATGATGTTAAATTATATGATCACTCAAGTTATTTAGACTGTCAAGTCAAATGAAGCCTTGAATTTAAATAGGAGCAAGGGGTGCAAATAGATAACAGAGAAATAACAAGAAGAGTTTATGGCAAGAATTATCAAATGTTAAGTCTCAATTTCCCTTTTAACATTGGTAATCATGCAAATGTTTATGGGTTGGTAGTTGAATTTTGGGGATTTGTCACTTGAAAAAAATCCATGATGTCATAAAATTGCTCTGGCTTTAGTGTACTCTTAGATAAATAGACATTGTATAAACTACTAAACATTTAAATATTTGTGTTATAAATTTGAAAGCAATATTATTCATCCTGTCTAAAGTTACTGCTTGCTGTATTTCTAGATTGGCGGTGCTCTTAGAAGATTACAGTCCTCTCTTTATAACAAAGGATCTATCATCCAAAAGGGAAAATCATTGATTTGTAGATAAAGCTCAAATTCTTTGTTATGCTATTCAAGAACTTTACCAATCTAAAAGAATTTACCAGAACATAACTGAATGTCCACCATAAGAATAGGTGAAAATGTGTGTGAATAGGAGGATTGGAGTGGAGAGTGAAGTGAATATGGCTTTGTACTTCTATATAATTTCATTTCAATAAAATAAAAATCTGATTTTATCTAATTTATTCATTGGTCCTCCACATGTTATTTTCTTTGAGATATTTTTAAAGTGCCTCAATGTGGTAGAAAAAACATTGTAAAATTTCAGGTTTAGATCTTAACTCTGTAATTTACCAATCCATGAAGTAGCAAATCCTTGAGGTTTTCTCAGACTGTTCCTTCATTTGTAAAATGGGATTAATGCTGACACTCTATAAACTGTCATGAGGAATAAAGAAGATGTAGTGTGTGAAATGCCATAAAAACTTTAAATCAGTGGTTCTCAAACTTCAGCACAAATGAGACACACTTACAAGGCTTGTTAAAGCAGAGATTATTTGGCCCTACCCACCAATGCTTCTGATTTGGTATAATTTACACTTTAATAAGACTCCATGTGTTATGTATGAATGTGTCTCCCAACCTCCCCCTTCCAAATTCATATGCTGCAATCCTAAATCGCAATATAATGGTATTAGGAGTGGGGTATAGGAGGTATTACATCATGAGGGTGGAGCCCTCAAGAGTGGGATTTGTGCCCCTATAAAAGAACCCCAGAATTCTCTTGCCTTCTTTCTGCCATATGAAGATAAAACCAGAAGTTAGTAGTCTGTAACCTAGAATAGGGCTCTCATTAGAACCTGACTATTCTGTTATACTCTCTCTGATCTTGGACTTCTAGCCTTCAGAACTGTGTGAAATAAATATCTGTTGTTTGTGTGCCACACAAATTTTGTTGTTACAGTCTAAATTGACTAAGACCTCATGGGATTTTAATGCTACACCGCTGGCTACCACATTTTGGAAATCACTGTTCTTAGGAAAATTAAATCTAAGCAAATTTAAAAGAATCACTCATATCTGCCTAGAGGATAGGTTTTCCAGGAAAGGTTTCACATTATGAAACAAAGGACGCTTTGACAGAGAAATGCATGTGCCTAAATAATTTACTAGAGAAGGAAAACCTTGGATATGTGAAGAAAATAATAGATTGCGATGAATCATCTATTGGTTTCATGCAAACTAAAACCAAGGATTATACTTCCAGCTTAATTTCAACTTTATAATGATTTCCTTTAATTACTTTGTAGGACCAAACATGAAGATGCAATAGTGTGAAATTAATACTGACAACACTGGGCTTGCCTGGGCTTTGCAGATTAACCAGCATTTTACTGCATCAATAAAGGAATGAGGAAATAAAATTAAAAACTGATAGTGAATGGAATTACTTATTTGAAGTTGGTGATTATGTCAAGCTGTCACTCCCACAGATGGATTAAGCACAGAAAGACAACCAGATAAATTATAAGCCACCTCATGAAGCCCGTATCCACCTAGTCCACAATCTCGGTAACAATGGAAATCTGAAATCGACTTGGTCATGGCAGATTTGGGTGGCATGTCTAGCATTTCATAGACTCCTAGCATCTTGATGGGTAGAAAGCAAAAAGACCTAGAGGTCATTCAGATTAGATTTCACTTCTTGAGGTACCATACAAAATTATTTAATCTAAAATGGAAAAATTATATAAAAGATTTTCTTTCCTTTTTTTTTTTATTAATCACTGAAATACAAATCAAAGAAAAAGCAAGAGTGCTAAACAATGTAACTAAATCATGTGAAATATAGAAATTACCTTAAAATATAGCCAGTGTAGTTCTCTGCACTCTGAAAATGCTGTTTATTCAGGCCAAACATGTTATTTTTATAGCTTCCTATTCTTTTTCTTTAATTCTTTTTTCTCGCCAACTATCCCTGGTTCTTTTCTTCACCATTATTTCTTTATAATCTAAACTCAGATCACCCAACAGTTACTTAAAATTGGACCACTGATGTCTTACTTACTCATTGATTTCTGGGCAAACTGTCTGATTATAGAGGATGGCTTTAGCAGAAACCAGGCTGCATTTTCTAGTTCTGGTGAAAGGAATTACAGCATCATGGAATATCGGGGTTGAAAGTAATTTTAGGGAAGCTCTACTAACTCTCTATCAAATTGTGGCAGCATGTGTTTCTCTCTTGTCTAAGCTCTTTATAATCTCACTTAAAAAAAAATCACACTCAAGCGTTAGATTTTCCTGGAAGAGGTGCTCAATATTAGCAATGAGGCTTTCTGAAGAGTGTAAGGATCTTACATATTCCTTTTTGGATAAGACTTTGATAAAAAAAACATTGAAGTAGGATAAAACCTGCACCCTGAAGAAAAAGTGGAAAAGGAAAAAATTAAAAGATTATGGGACTCCAAGCACCCAACTGAAGGCTGACTCTCTGTAGTTATCTGTGTGGTCATGTTGAGGATCAAGATGTATTTCTTTAGATAAGGGACCAAATCTAACCACCCTTCTAGTCCCTGGGAAGGTAATATTGGCTAGATTTTATCAAATACAATAGAATTCAAAATTTTATTAGATAGATTTCTAAACCTGTGTCACAGAGCCACCTTTCTCTTTTTGTCTGTGATTCCCTGTGGAAAAAAAAAAGGAACATAACACTTGGAGTTCTTTAAGTATTTACTACCAAATATTTGCATTTATGTGCCAATTTATCCTAGCAGTTCTCTGACTGTCCCCTCCAGCTATCTCAATATTTGGGGAAAATCATCAAACTTTCTGTTAGGAAGTTTTTCTGGTCATCTAGAGAACAGCTGATCTGATTTGGGGCTTATCTCTTCATTATTTATGATAAAGTTATGAACAGTCTTCATTAAAGGCTCTTGGCAATAGAGCTCTGTGTCCCACTTTTTTGCAGTTTTATGGTTGAAACATTGTTTCAAAAAAAAAAAAAAAATCTCCTTCTATCTCTAAGAAAGAATTCCTCCAGGCCCCTAGTATTAAGTGACTTTTCTGAAAGCTTTGTATGCTTCTTTTATACTGCAGCTAATGCTCCTGAATACTTACTGCTCAAAAACTTTGCACTAAACCTTCACAGTAATGCTGGGTACCATTATTATATGCCCACTTTATAGAAAAGAAAACCGAATATACTTTATTGCCTAAGGCTACTTGGGTTTAAATAGCAACCAAGTGATCTTATTGACAGAACCCATGGCCTTAACCACTAGGCTGAGTACCTTTGATCTATTGATGGAAAATGCTCTTCTGTGTTTGGTCTATCCTCTGGATATTTCTGTTTTTCTAATAGAAAAGTGCCACTGGATTGCCAGCTAGACCCAGAACCTTTGATATATACAAACAGGCAATCTTACTATTTAGGCAGCTTTCTTAATGGCATTCATTAAGTTTGTTTTGCAACTCAATACACTTCCTAAGGGGTAAAGAAGAAATGCAAGTCAGTGTGAGATAAACCAGGTAGAATAGACAGCTTTAAAGCTTAAGAGCGATCCATTAACAGGTATTTATTCAATGCAATTATAGGAAATTGACCTCAGACTCTAGAGAATGGAACTGCTTATGGAAATTTCAGACTCATCTATACCAAGGATATATTTTTCACAGTTCTTTCCATTTGGCTTCCCACTTACTGTCAGAGAAATAAGAAAACCTGCAAATAGGAAGACATATTATAAGCTTTTTTTCTTTTTTAAGATTTTATTTTATTTATTTACTTTTAGAGAGAAAGGAAGGGAGGGAGGCAGAGAGGGAGAGACACATTAATGTATGGTTGCGTTTCACCTGCCTCCAGCTATGGACCTGGCTGGAGACCTAACTTGCAACCTGGTTATGTGCCCTGGTTGGGAATCGAACCAGAGACCTTTGAGTTCATAGGCCAGCACCTATCCACTGAGCCACCAGCCAAGGCTCATATTGTGAACTCTTTATAACACATCCAAACTCAACTGAGGAAAACAGATTTTTAAAAAACTTTTAACCTGTGCTTTCTGGGTGATCTAATGATAACTAAAAAGGTAAAACTTTGCAGATAACCTGCTTTTTTTTTTTAGTGGAGAGTTCTTTCTCTGGTATATCCTTATTAATATAATTTATGACTGTTTCTTAAATTCTCAAAATTATTTAAAGAAGCAATTCGTACAATGTTTTTAAAACACCATGAAAATAATAATAGAGGCAATAATCAGATTTAAAAATTCAGGTAGAAAATACTTTTAAAAATAACAATTGTACCCAAACCTAAAAGAATCATTATGTCAAAAGTAATATCAGAACTAAAGCTATTTCTTTAAGCTCAAGTAGTTACAAATATTTATAATATCTATCTATGTATTTATCTATCTATGTCTTAAACTCAAGAGTTTGTTAAGAAACTAAGCAATAAACACAGGTGAAATATAGAATTTTTTCCCTTCATATTCACCAGAAGTCCATTGGTTAAGAGGTAAAAAATATAGAACACATTGTAAACATGTGGAATTTCCCTAGTAAAGAGTTGTCAATTTAGGTGGTCCAGACAACTTTCTGTCTTGGACCTGGTAAAGATGTTTAAGAAATATTCTACATTGTTTAAAATATTTTATTTATTTTTAGATAGATGGAAAGAGAAGGAAGAAGAGGAAGAGAAACATCAATGTGAGAGAGAAACATCAATCATTTGCCTCTAGTACACATGCTAACCGGGGAACTGAACCCACAATCCAGGTATGTATGTGCCCTCACTGGCACCTTTCACTTTGGGGAATGACACCCAACCAACTGAGCCACACTGGTCAAGATGAATTACTTTACATTTTCTGTCCAGATAGAATAGCTCCAAGACAAAAATCTAAGATATGCACGCACAAAAAATCTAAAACAAAATCTCTAACACTGTAAGACAAAAGAGTGGCTTTAAATGTATAACTTAAAAAATAGATCATTCCAAATATTAAAAACAAAACTATACCTTAGCATTTAATGTGCATTATTTAGTAACCTTAGCCATAAACTCTAGTGGAGGTAAAATATGGGGAGCTGGTGCTAATGTGTTTGGCTCTTTATGGTTAATTAACTATTCATTTGAAGTTAGAAATTGATAAGTAATGTCAACATTGGATATAAACATCATATCAGATACATTAATACTAGATTTTTCCATAAGATATTTTCCAGAGGGATGGAGGAATAAATTAGAGCCCACAACATGAAATTGAGAAGACATCTGTCACAGTGGCCAAACCTCCAGTAGGCTGGATAATGATTATGAATCTATTACTGTTGATATATGACATAAAGCAGTGGGAATAGAAAGCTTTTCAAATTACACAGAATAGTCAACAGCCACAACAATAGCCCCCTGCTCACACCTGCTGTGTGTTTCTCCTGGGAATACGTACATCTCCGAGCTTGGAATTATTGGTAAGACAAAGGCATTTCCTTTCACCTTAAGTTTGGCTTTCAAATTATAAAATAAACCATTGGTTAATTAATTCTACAATAAGGGTGATAGGAACCACATTGTTAATAGAGGCATCCTCTGCCTTCCGTCCTCAACACCTCAAGACCAACTACTAAAGCTTGTTCTTTTGTGATCTCTTTCTCGTGTTGGTCTCTACCTCATAAATCACATATTTTAAGAAAATTCAAAGAATTTCTAAAGTCTCACAGTTTACCTCAAGGAAAAGGAGAGACAGAGGTAGGGAGGGAGAGAGAGGTAAGAAGGAAGAGACAAAGAAAGAGAATGTAGGAAATGTGGGAGATTTCTTTACAATTTTTTAAAAATATTTTATTTATTATTTTTCAGAGAGAGGGGAAAAGCGAGAGAAACATCAATGTATGGTTGCCTTTCACCTGCCTCCAGCTACGGATCTGGCTGGAGACCTGGCTTGCAACCTGGTTATGTTGCCTTGGCTGGGAATCGAACCAGCAACATTTGGGTTTGCAGGCCGGTACTTTATCCACTGTGCTACCACCAGGGCCCAGTTTCTTCCCAAATTTGACTGAAATCTAAGAAACTTGTTTTTTATTATGAGAAGAGAAATTGAGCTCTTATAAATCAGGCTATAGGTTTAAAATCTATATATCCTATATCATAAGTTACCAAGTGTTGGTTTCTATAGCTAGACAAATAGATAAATTGGTGGTTTGCATCACTTGTAGACAAAAGATGTCCACAGATATATTGTCCATTCTGGAAAAAGCATAGCTGTTAACATTGATGAAGGTTAAGGTAACCTGGTTTCCTATATAACCTTTAATCTCATTTGCATCATACCTGTATAAAATGATAGTTGGTACCACTTTAGTCTATAGAACAACTTGATGTGAATTTTAAAAAAGCACCCACTCCTCAAGGCATGTTCTTATCATTTGCCATAAATTTGTAAGAAACATACAAACATATTCTGACTAACATATGAAGTGGCCCCTAGACCTGTGCAATACATCACTCATACAACCACATGTAACTATTTTGATAAATTGTGATTACTTTCCCGCAATTCCAACTGGTTCTTGGCTTCTTGCACACTGCTGTATTTACCTAGGTACACCTTTATCTTGTACTTTTATCCAAACTGAATACCTCTGGCATGCTAGTTTGCTCATTACATGACAACTTACATACGAGTAGAATTTGGGGCAGACATCCTGGGCCATATTTACATATACTTGCACTTTGGTTCTGATCCCATCTACTTTCTAACTCTTGACTACATCTCTAATTTAAATCTTTGTTTGTAGCATATTCCTGACAGTTATCAAGCTGTATTTCATGTCATGTCACACACACACTCTCCTTCATAAATACATATATAAAAAAGGTCACTAGCTGATGTAAAACTAGAATGAAAAAATAAGATCCCTCTGAAAAATTGTGTATGTCAAGAGATTTTTACTAGGGAATATTTGAATAAGATCACAATGGTGTCCATAAGCCTGAAATGGAACTAAAAGAATTGCTAATAGAGAAAGCAGGTTGTATACAAAAAGGATAAGAATAGTCAGGTTTTCCCCACACTACCTAATGGAAACTACTTCCTTGTCATAGAGGTCTGTTCCACTTATTCAGACAGAAATATCCTTTCTTTAGAGAAAGGACAATTCACCTACCAGTGATTATCTGATGTGATTGTGCCTGTTTTTATCTAGCAGCTAATCTGTAAATTAGAGGTCTTACATCCAGGATCAGTCATGGTTCCTACTTCAGACCTGTTTTGCAGTATTATTAAATTGGGGTTAAAGTTTTTTTTGTTGTTGTTGCTGTTGTTTTTTTAACGGTCTCCCATGCATTACTTTTAGGTTAATTTTCTAGAACCTGAAAAACTGTTTAGAAACAATCCCATTATGCTGTTCAATTTGTAATTGTAATCAATAAACTGCTTTCTTTTGTGGTATTGTTTTTTAAAGAACTATTAAAAAAAGATAGTTTTAAAATTATTTTTAGACAGAGGGAAAGAGAAATAGCAGGGAGGAGGAGACATCAATGTATGGTTGCCTTTCACCTGCCTCCAGCTACAGACCTGGCTGGAGACCTGGCTTGCAACCTGGTTATGTGCCCTGGCTGGAAATCGAACCAGCGACCTTTGGGTTTGCAAGCTGGTGTCTTATCCACTATGTCACCAGCCAGGGCTAATAATTTTAATAAATTATTAAAGAAATTGATTTCATTAAAATGATTTTATTAAAATAATACATACAAATAGCCCTGGAAAAGTGGCTCAGTTGTTTGGATCATCATCCCATATACAAAAACAGTTGCAGGTTCTATCCCCAATCAGGGCATATATCTAGATTGTGGTTTAGATCTTCAGTAGAAACACATTCGAAATGCAACCCATCAATCTCTCTCTCTCTCTCTCTCTTTCTCTCTCTCCCCCTTTTTCTTTCTCTCAAATCAATCAACATAACCTTGATAACCTTGAGTGAGGATTAAGATAAGAAAGAAAGAAAGAAAGAAGATATGTACATTAAAATAGAAAATAAACTATTTCATTTTATTTCTGAACTTAAATGTCTGGGAAGATATCTAAAACATGAATGCAACAACTCTGCATTTGCAGAACATTGTCCCCATTGACCAATGCCTTAGCACTCATCATTTATATACCCAACAAACGCCCTCCGTAATGTTATAAAAATCCCCCTGCTAGCCAGAACTACTTTTATTGCTAATATTACTTTAAAATTTTAGAAGGAAATTAAACATGATTCCAAGTAACAATTTAGTTTATAATAAAACAATTCAATTACCAAAATTGGTTATATACATTTAATCATTTACTAATCTACTTTTTATAATTCTATTAATAATTCCCAGCTCTATAAAATACAGATAAACATTTCTTTTTAAACATACATATTTTTTATTGTGCTATACAGTTGTCAAATTTTTCTCCCTTTGCCCCCATCTGCCCAGCACCATGCATTCCCTCAGGCAATCCCCTCAACCTTGTTCATGTCCATGGGTCTTGAGTATAAGTTCTTTGGCTACTCCATTTCCTATTCTATACTTTACATTCCTATGGCTATTATGAAACTACCCATTTATATTTATTAATTCCTTCTCCTTTTAACCCATTCCTCTACATCCTTCTCCCATCTGGCAACCATGAAATGCTCTCCATATCCACGACACTGTCTCTGTTCTTTTTGTTTGCTTAATTTGTTTGTTAGGTTCAATTTTTGATAAATATGTATTTATTTCAATTTCATTGTTCATAGTTTTGATCTTCTTATTTTTCTTAAGTAAGTCCTTTTAACATTTCATATAATAATGGTTTGATGATGTAGAACTCCTTTAGTTTTTTTCTTGTTTTAGAAGCTCTTTATCTTCCCTTCAATCCTAAGTGATAGCTTTGCTAGGGGGATTGATTTTAGCTGTAAGTTCCTGATTTGCATGACTTTGAATATTTCTTGCCAATCCTTTCTAGCCTGCGAAGTTCTTCTGGGAAATCAGCTGATAGACTTACGGAACTCCCTGTAGGTAACTAATTGCTTTTCTCTTGCTGCTTTTAAGATCCTCTCTTTACCTTTAACCTTTGGCATTTTAGTTATGGTGTGTCTTGGAGTAGGTCTTTTTGAATCCACCTTGTTTGGGACTCTGTGCTTCCTGGACTAGCATGTCTATTTCCTTCACCAAATTAGGGAAGTTTTCTTTCATTACTTTTTCTAATAGATCTCCAATTTCTTGCTCTTTCTCCTCTCCTTCTGTCACCCCTATGATGTGAATGTGGGAATGCTTGAAGTTTTCCAGGTAGCTGCTTACACTATTGGATTCTTTTTTCATCTTGTTGTTCTGATTGATTGTTTTTTAATTCTTTATGTTCCAAAACATTGATTTCATTCTTGGCTTTATACACTCTACTGTTGTTTCCCTGTAGTTGTTCTTTATTTCAATTAGTGTATCCTTTGTTTCTAAATGGAGCTTCTTTATGCTGCTGAAGTCCTCACTAAGTTCCCTGAGCATCCTTATAATTAGTGTTTTGAACTCGGCTTCTGATAGATTGCTTATCTCCATTTTGTTTAATTCTTTTTCTTGAGTTTTATTCTGTTCTTTCATTTGGGCCATGTTTCTTTGTCTTCTCATTTTGGTAGTCTCCCTGTGTTTGTTAAAATGTATTAGGTAGAGCTGCTATGACTCCCGTCTTGGTAGCATGGTCTAATATAGTAGGTGTCCTACAGGGTCCAGTGACACTGCCTGCCCAATCACCCAGGCTGAGTACTTGAAATGTGCCCTTCTTGTGGGCTGAGTATACCTTTTTCTTGTAGTTGAGTCTTAATTATTATTGGCAGGTCAGTGGGAGGGATTTATCCAGGCCAGTCAGCTGCAAGGATTGCCTGTAACCACTTACCACCAACCTCTACCCTCCATGGAGGATCAGCTGTGTAGGGTCAGGGTAATGGTACTCCAACATGGTCTATAGCTATCCACTGGGTGTGAAGTCTATTAGGTTTCCCAGGTGGTGCAGGCCAAGATCAGCCCCCACTTGTGTTGTACCCAGGGCCAAGCTCCATGAGCAATAAAGCAATCTGCAGTTGGCTGCTACTTGTGCTGGGCTTGGAGGTTCCCAGATGAAGCCAAGCTGTAAACCTAAGCTCGCAGCTGCTAGTGCAGTCCTGGGGCCACTTAGTAAGAGGTATGGGGGCTGGGGCTCACTCTGGCCAGCTGTTACTTATTTGAGAGGACTTAGACCAGCCATTCACATGCAAAAACCCATTGTTAACAGCTTGCATGGGCCTATAAGTTGGCTGTGGTGGAGCCTCAGGGAATCACAAGGTCAGGGCAAATGTAGGTTGATGGAGTCTCAGACATGGCATCTGCCTGCCAGCATTGTGGGTTCAGAAAAGAAACAATGCCCTCTGCCCACCTTTCTGTCTGGGAGAAATTTGTTTCCCAGCTCTCATATTAATGCCAAACACTTCAGTTCCTCCCTGTATGCCACTGGTGACTTTCAAGCTGCTGCTCTGGTGCTGGAACTCAGAGGGAGTGAGTAATAGGTACATTTCTGTGGGTTTTTTTTTTTTTTTTTTAAAGAGGAACTGCTTGGAAATCCAGCAATTTCTTTCACCAACTCAATTCCCACAAATTTTTGCAGCCAAAAGTTATCGGAACTTATCTTTCTGGCCCTGGAACCCTGGATTGAGAGGCCCGGTATGGTGCTAAGACCCCTCACTCCCAAGACATCTCTCTTGAATTTTCATCCACCTCACATGCATATGTGACCAGTTATTTCATATCTCTGCATCTCTAGCCCCTTTGACCAGCCTGGATGGATATGGTTTCTTTAATTCCCTAGTTGTTGGATTTCTGTTCAACTCAATTTCTGACAGTCCTGGGTGATGGTTGTTCTATAGTTTACTTGTAATTTTAATGTAGTTGTGTGAGCAGGCAAGTTATGCTTACCTGCTACTCCATCTTGACTGAAAGTCTCCAAGACAATTATTTCTAATGAATTATTTATTTGTTATTTTTATTTGAGAAATTAACAATGACTTCAGGCATAAGAATAGTGTTATGTAAGTACTATATTTTTAGGGAAATGTTAAACATCATTACAAGAGTTTTAGAAATGTTGAAGTTATGAAGGGCAAAGACTTACACAAGAACATTGGTTTCTATGGAAAGTTCCCATGAGTTTCACTAGTCCTGTTTCCAGATAAACTCTATGAACACCAGTGTTGTCCACGCTTAAAAAAAAATCCCAATGGAATGGCATTGGCAAATTAGTAAAAGGCTTACTTCATGTGTCCAAGCAGGTGGTTTGCATTATAACCTAAAATAATTGAGCATAATGTGCACTTTAAAATTCAAGGTTGAGAGGTATGCCTTTAAGTTAAGGTAATTTTCAAATTTTGATTTAGTTATGATTGCAAAAATGATATTTTCCATCTTTGAGTTTAGATGGTTGACCTAATATTTGTATATTTATCAATATCTCTACATATATTTATAAATATCTGTTGATGTTCCTTTCTTATGACAGTACATAGGATATTCTGGTGCCTGAAATAAACAAAAATGACCTCACTGTTAGAAGAGAGATCACAACTGTCTTCAATCATGATGACGGAACATCTTTTCAGTAACACAACTTTTTAAATTAAAGTTTAGTCAAAAAACAAGTAGCATTTAGAAAGCCCTGGGTAATAGTCATTTAATGAGGTAGCTTAATATAAACAGCAATGGTAGTATAAAGAGGAAGGAACATTACTGATAAAGCATTAATTTAAACCTAATTCTCTACTTCCTAGCTGTGCTAATGTGGGTAAATTACATATCTAGTTTGAGCTTCAGTTTCTTTTTGTAAAATGGTACAATAATAGTATCTCCCTCATAAATGACATAAAACTGTAAGGAGATTCACATGTAAAATGCCTTAGAGATTGCTTAACACAAAATGAACACTCAATAAATATTAATTAGTATTATTAGTTGACTCTTCAGTTTCATAAATTTTTGCTTTTAGAAAGAATCTTGGAAGAAAAAAGGAATAAGGTCTTAATGTAATACCCTTTAGGTCAGTCTGTGACCACTCTGGTTGAGGTACCTACAGTGTGATTGTATAACCTATGATTGTCTATTTAAGATTTTGTATCTAATCTAGATGGCATGTGAGTGTAAAATATGGTAAAGTGGATATGAAGTGTGGGACCTCTTTTCAGACAGATTCAGCAGTATCTCTATAGATTTATGATAGGACTAAAGAGAAAGGGACTATTGCTGAGAAAGGGGCAGAGACCAATGATCATGTAAAAATAGCTCTCATATACAAGATTTTTTCACCTATAGACTAGACTTCCTGATTCCTAATCTTATGTTTCATGTAGCTGCTTAGAAAACAGTTGGCACATAAAAAACACATGCCTGCAAATGAATTATTCTGAAACAAGACAGAGATCAATAGACTAGTTCACATGATAAAAGATAAACAACTTTTGGTTTCAGCTAAATTAAAGCATGCAGTTCTTTATCTCTGCATATCTTAATGTGGTAACTTTTATATATTTTATTTGAAAAATTAGTTATTTACTGGTGGTCATGGAATTATTTGAAGTTGATTTAAAAAAATAAGTAGCAAAAGTATTTTACTTTTAAACTTCAACCAAATGAGTTTAATTTGCATGCAACCAAAGTACCAAAGACTGTGCGTTGAATGTAGCTGCTTTGCCTGACATCAAAGACACTCTAGAGATCAAAACAAAATCAAGTTCTGAGGAAGAAATTCTCTTATTCTCCTTGTTAATATGCATGTTTTTGTTTTCTCTGTTGGTGTGGGTCAATTCAAAGCAATATCAAAGTCTGTGGACACCATCAACATCAGAATGACTCCATCTTAACCTCAGAGGTAAGGACTGCTGTTCATGAAAACATGGCAAGGCTGACATCTGAGAGAGAGTCTGCAATTGGAACCTGAAAACCCGATGCTGTGCTGACATGAAAAACCTTTGTACTCTTTCAGGCTCCCTCTTGCATATGAATGCAATTGCTATCGCAAGTTTGGATTTATGTTGCATCACTTCCCCTTTTCTTCCATTTTTGCCTGGGATCAACTTGAAGATCTTTGACTGTCCTTGTTAAGCCTGCCTGTGTGAAAGAACATGGACTTTTTCCATGTTCTGTCATTTGTTGAGTGGGTTCATCTCATTGTTCTGTCTTTGTTTTTCCAAGGAAGAAAAATTTGGAG
Source organism: Noctilio leporinus (assembly GCA_004026585.1). Classification (NCBI taxonomy): domain Eukaryota; kingdom Metazoa; phylum Chordata; class Mammalia; order Chiroptera; family Noctilionidae; genus Noctilio; species Noctilio leporinus. The sequence continues at coordinate 88,671 of PVIW01001748.1, read as the reverse complement.
CCAATCAAACTATAAGATCCTGGCTGGATTAAATCAAGCCAGGGTTGCTTAAGCAGTGCTAACACTTTTATAAATCATTTTTGTGACGAAGATCAAAAGGAGTATAGAAAAGAGCACAATGGGGTCGAAGTCACATGACAAAAGGAAATTGTACAAAACTTAATTCATTCCCGTTCATCTCAGGATTGTAATCTCCTTGATGCCTATGAAGGCTTTTTTCCTACAATATGCATCATCAAGTTGCTTTAGAAGTGGTGCTGTGGGCTGGAGGGAGGCAGGGAGGTGGCACAAGTTATATAACATGCAATTTAAGATAATGGCCTTTGAAAAGGAGAAATTAATATAAACAGACAGGGCCAACAAAGCTTCAGTTGTCTAGAAGGTAGTTTCAATCACCACTGACATTAAACAATATTACCCCCACTGAGTCTGCACTATGTTTATTATCATTTAATTTCTCCCCCAAATCTGCTCTTTCTTATCATGATGTCTCAGAGATTGAGAGATTGCAGGCTCTATTATGACTACAAGTGGTAGAAAAATGCATTCATTTAAATGAATTACAAGATAAAGAAATTGAGCTTTCTATCTTAACCTTTGTGGCTTTAAATATTCTATTAAAACATTAGCAAAAATGGAAGCTATAGCATTTCCATAATTATCACAGCTCATCTTTGTTCTTATAATGATAGAATCCATACTTTCAATTTGGAGTGCTTAATAATATCAGCTGTCTTGTCTGCTCAACTGTGGGGTTTCAGGCCTTCCCTAATTACTCATTTTCACTCACTTGATAGTGAGTGCTTTCTTGAAATATCTCAGGCCACATCAGAAGATAGAATTTTAAAGTCCTTTTAAGTGTTCTGCTATACATAACAATATTGAATTATGCATTAATAAACCAAACTTAATTGACTTGGAGGTGCATAAGCCCTAATTAACACTATGTGCCTCAATACTAAAATCTAATTGCCACAAATCATCAGACACACACAAATGCAGGCATAACGATTGTACCGTTAATGTATGAGGATCTGCCGTCTGTTGGTCCCTAAAACCACACACTTTGCTTTGTTTCCCTTGCTCTTCTTTTTCTCCTATTCCTGCTCTGTTTTTCCTTCTCCTCATCTCTTATTTTTTAAAGCAATTTATTTTGGAATAATTTTATGTTTGTAGAAGTATCACATGGGTAGTACAGGGATTCTGCCTTTTACTTGGGCCTCCTCTTAGTTTTTTACTAAAACTTATTAATAGGAAGCTGATAGATATAGGGAAAACACAAAAGCCTACCCATAGAATATGCAAATAGTACTCCATCTTTCTGATGTGCATCAAGCTAATTACAGTAATAAATAAAATATGAATATTGGGAATAAACAGGACAAATCATTTTCCATTATTAAGTCTGCTTCATAGTGAGGGATTATAATGTATGTGCAAAAATGTGCTGCCAACATAACAGTGAGCTTTTTTATGATGGGTGAAAATTATGTTTCTGAGTGTGTTTACCTGTGCCGAGAGAGCAGCTCACAAGATGAGAAAGGTAGTTTAATGGGCAAGGTTTCAGAGATGCTGGAGAGCATAATTGAGAGAGGGTGGTTTTTATGATAGAGTGCAGACAGAAGGGGTGTGGGGGGGGGGGACAGGGACAGCATGAGTGGGGATGGGTAAGCAGTTAGTGAATGTTCTCAGAATATTTACGCTAGAATTTGAAGACTCTTTAATGCTCTTTTATGTAAAAGGACGTATTCCAGGGATAATGCAGAGGAAAGGCCTTACATTGTATATTATATCCTAAATTTAGTCAACAATCTTCATCCTAATTTTTGAAAAGCAGCAAAGTATTTTATATTTCATACAATTATAAAAATAATGCACAATTTTATTTTACAATTGAAAATAAAATAGTTTATTGAATTTTATAAGTTCTTGTCATTATATAACATTTAAAAATTCATAATAGCAGTAAGAAGAAATAACCTATCTTAGAGTGCCACTGAGAATAGTTTTATGCTTTTTATTCTCAATTTGTTTATTTTTTAAAATTATACTACATAATTGTTCTAAAATATGTTTGGTTGTTGCTTTGGTTGTTCTTGTAAGTCAATTTGATTTTCACATCAAATTGGGGCTCCAGATAGCTCACACAGAATACTATATATATTTCTAAACTATATAAAAATATTCTAGAAAATGTCTCTCACTATGCAGAGACAAACACATAGATATAATCACTAGAAAGCATTCATAAGGCAGTTCCTTAGGAGGTTTCTACTAACTCTCAAATACATGTTCTGCTTTGTCCTCCACTGAAGAATAGGAACTACTTCATAACTGCAGTCTAAAAACGTTTGATGCTAATTGTAACTCTCTTTTTACCCATACCATTTTCACTCATAGCTATAGCTTTTCTTTTTCTTATATCTATAGCCATGCTCCTTATACATTATCAACCATAACTCTATACATGTAGCACCTCATACCATATTAAGTCAGAAAATGTATTGACTAAATAAATTATTTATCTTGTGAGGCAGGTGTATTATTCAGTGCTCTCCAGAGAAACAGAATGAATAGAAGACAGATAGTGATAGATAGATATTTAGAAAAAATATATATGAGGAATGGCTCATGTGATTATGAAGATAGGGAAGTCCCATAATCTGCTTTTGGTAAAGCTGTAGGCCCAGGATAGCCAGTCGGGCAGTTCCTGTCTAAGCCCAAAGGATTGTGAACCAGGGAAGTCAATGGTATGTATGGGTCCCAGTCTGAGTCTGAGAACCCAAGAACCAGAGTGCCAGTGTCCAATGACAGAAGAAGATGGTTTTCCCAGCTCAAGTAGAGAGATCAAATTCACCTTTCCTCTAAGCGTATGTTCTATTCATCCCTCAAGAGATTGGATGAGGCTGACCTATCTTGCTTGGTCTGGGTGATCTTCTTTACTTAGTCTACTAATTCAAGTGTAAATCTATTCTGTAAACACCCTCACAGTCATCTCCAAAACTGGAGAATCTCTTATCTCAGTCAAGGTGACACATAAAATTAACCAGTGCCACAGATTCAGTATTATGTGTTGTCCAGAGAAACTGAAGCACTGTGATAGACTGTTCAAGGTTGCCAGAGTTACCAAACTATTCCAAGAACAAAGACTGATCAGAACATCAAGCATGATCCCACTCTGCGGTCATGCCATTAAAACATTCAAGAAGCATCAGTTAATCCAGTTAAGCTACATGCTTCTTGCACTTATGTCTTCAGGGACTCACCTAGGATCTAACAAAACCTACTTCTCTGGACTTTAGAAACCAGCTTCAAGTTTAATAAATCCTTGGAAGGATACATTACAACAGACACCTTAGTAGATTGATAGTACCTATAGTGCATAAAATATCCATGTACATTTATTTTCATGCAAGTGTGAAATAAACATCATGTGGAATTCTTAGGGAGAGAAGAACATATCATGAAATCACTTCAACTAGAATAGGGTGTTGCAATTCCCAAAGACTGGACACCTCTGGCTTTAACTGTTTAAATTATACTGTGACTTCAAGGTATGAACAGATTAAACTTAAATTAAATAAGATAAAGTAAAACAGAAAGATAGAAGTAAGTAAAATAATGCAGTTTATGTGGCCTAATGTAACTCAGGTAAAAAACACACCAATTTACTGAGAACCTGTACTCTCTTAGTTTAAAAGTCCTGGGAACATGTTAAAAAAATGTGCAGCCAGTGGTTCAAGATACTCACTTAAATTTAATAAATATCCATTTAGTTGGTATATATGATGTGCCAAGAACCTATGAGATGTTGGTGTTAAAATATTGAGTCAGACATCAAGTCTATGGAAAGCAAGATTATTAAACATACAATTACAAAGAAAGGTGATTTTAGCTGACAGAAGTATTGCTTTAAGTGGAGAAACATCACAGTTGTGTATATTTGGGGTATTAGGGAGAACTTCCCAAGGAAACTTGAGAGCTAAGTTGTGACCTAGACTATAGGTAAGGTTTCGTTTATGAAAGCTGGGTTGGCAATATGGGAGAGGAGGAAAAAATCTAGGTAAAAAAAAAAAAAAAAAAAACAGCATGTGTAAAAACTGTGGAGATTGAGATATGTATATCTTTGTCCTACATTTTCAGATACATAACGGCAAGAGATGAGACTGGAGAGCTAATCAGGCCTTATTTTCCATGCATTCTGTGGGAACTTAATAGGTAGTACAAAAAATAGTCAAATAAATTTAGCAAACGTGGGTCATCCCACAGGACTTCTCAGAGCCTTTGCTATGTTAATGTACACCACAAATCCCCAATGTTTAGAGCTCTTGAAATAAATTACTATCTTACTATTGTTGTATTTTTTTAGTTATTTCTAGGAAGCTGGAGCTGCTACCACTTACCCCATTTTTTTAAGGAGGGAAAAAAGAAAAGTAGTAAGGGAAAAAAATCAAGTAAGATGTAGGTAGCAGTATATAATTCCTTGGCATATGTCCACTGAATTGTATCTAGTGACCTTTTTATTTTTATTTTTAAAGTAAGTATGCATGTTCAACTCTATGCAAAGTTCACAGTAGACAGGAACTATCTACCTTTCACAATGATTTTTACATTTGCTAAAGGAATGTTTTCGTGTATTGGGTGCATATTTTAAAGGCTTTGATGCATGCTACTACTCCAGAAGCTTATTTTATTTGGCAGTGAAAGCTACCTTACCACAAAATGAATGCATGAGTAAATAAATAAATAAGAATACAAGCAGCATACACCAAGAGCTGTACATCATCTTGACAGAAAATCAATTTACAGTGGGTCTGGAAATTTTTGTTTACCTTCCACATAATTTCAGTTTCTGTTTCATCAGGATGGTGAAAAGAGAGCTGTCCCACTTTCCCATCTCAGAAAACCCTGATGGGTCATGACAAGCTATTTGCAATTACATTCATTCAAATTCTAATTCTGCCCAAATACAGTTGACAGTCTGCAGACAGGTAAGTGATAGGAATGGTACAAATAAATTCAGTATATGATTATTTATTGATCTGCAAAGTGTGTTCTATTTCAATCAGTACTAGAACAAAGACATATATGTGTTGTCAGCTCATAATAATTATATTGAGAACAATAAGGACAAGAATATCTTCCTAGCATGTATCAGAGTTTAAATGTCATCGATAGAAAAGTAAAATTTTTGTTTTAATTTCTTTTACAACCTGATGTTTAAAAGTCACTAATTTCTGTTTTTATACCCAAATATGAGTTCAAGAAGTTCCTTTAAAAATATTTAGTCAAAAAAAGCCAGTCTGTGAACCCAAAGATCGCTGATTCCATTCCCAGCCAGGGCACATAACCAGGTCTCCAGCCAGCTCTCCAGCCAGGTCTATTGTTGGAGGCAGGTGAAAGGCAACCATACATTGATATCTCTCTCCTTCTCTGCCTCTCTCACTTCCCCTCTCTCTACAAATAATAAATAAACTCTTTAAATATATATATATATATATATATATATATATATATATTTATATATATATCTACCTCCACCTGTACAGCTACAGCTACTTCATTATTGGTGTTTAAAATTTATAAATTAAGATTAAAATCAAATACTCACTTAAAAATTAGTGTTTTTTAAATTTTAAATTATCAAAATGTCCTTGACAATGAAAATCCCTTCAATTCTTCCATTCATTTTGAAAATGGAGGTTTGCCTTTTGTTTTAAGCAAAGTTGTCCTTGGATGGTCATTGAAATAGTCCTGTTCACGACACATGGATGAACAGCACCATTATGGTCCAGTTTGTTAAGCAGAGCTTCAGCAGTGTCTCATAGCTCACATGGGTAGGTAAAGTACCCTACCCTTGTATCTATAAGAATAAATCAAAATAACCTATGTGTCCTTATTTACCATTAGCTCAGTCCCAAACATGAACGTGTGCAAAAGATTCATCTGGCAAGCTTATTCTGGGTCCCTATGCCTAAACATTCTTTTCTAATAAATCTGAATTAGGTTTCAAGACTTTTCTTTTTCTAGCAGTATTTTAGGTAGTTCAAAAGCAAATGCTTCTTCAGCTTAGAGAGTTTTCACCTATGTATTCCTGGTATCCAACACAGTACAGTGGGGTACAATATGTTCCTGGTACGTATTGGATGCTTAGAAATAATCTTTTGAACTAAACTGAAGGAAAAGAAACTAAAATTTGATTGGGCATGATGAACATGGCTGTGTTAGTCAAAACAGTCTGGATTATGCAGCAGGAAGAAACGCCACTGAAGTCTCAGTTGTTAGCACAAGACTGTTTTTCATTCTTACAGTCCTGGCCACTCTCTAAGGTCAGCTAGTGTCCATGAAAGACACTCAGGAATCCAGGCTGAAAAAGTGTTAACATTATACAACTTCACCTTGTAGCAGCATACTGTACCTCTAGTATGGCTTTCAAATTTACTAAAGAAGGGAAAAATCATGTTGAAAGGGTTTCCCCTATCAAATGGGAGTTCTGCCTTAGAAGTAATGCACATCATTTTATGCCCAATTCACTGGCCAGAACTAGCATGCTGCCTACTAACTGCAAGGTGGTTGGAATGTATGTCCCCAAAGGGAGAGGAAAATGGATATGGTGAATATCTGAGAATAGCCTATACAGTAATTATTTCATGTGTTGTTTTTTTTAAAAGATTTTATTTATTATTTTTAGAGAGAGGGGAAGGGAGAGAGGGAGAGAGACATCAATGTATGGTTGCCTTTCACCTGCCTCCAGCTACAGACATGGCTGGAGACCTAGCTTGCAACCTGGTTATGTGCCTTGGCTGGGAATCAAAACAGTGACTTTTGGGTTCACAGGCCAGTGCCTTATCCACTGTGCCACTAGCCAGGGCCATCATGTGCTTTTTTATGGTGATTTTAGTAAAACTCAAATACCATGGGCTCCTCTATTTCAGGATACCTGGCATGGTCCCCCAATGCAATGTAATATGTATTGTATTTATGGAAGAGTCAATGAATAAAAAGATCACAAAATGGGCATCAATGTCTTTATATTAATATCATTAATACCCCGCATGATATAAAATATTGAGGCCTGTGTTCTAGAGGTTAAAAATGTATTCAGAAAATAAAACACACATCAGTAAAGGTCTCCAACGGCATGTGGTTGATAGTTAGATACTTATCAAAACACTTGTAGATTTAACACAAATAACTTTTTATTCCTTCATGGTTGAGGTTAGTGTTTTATGGATTGGAAAGCTATCTGATATGTCTGCAATATATCCAAAGAAAAAGGAGAAGGAAGGGGTTCCTTTGTCATCACTGCTACATAGGAATAGAATAGAGATCAACTAGACAGTTTAAAAATTGTCTTAAATATAAAACAGGAAAAAGTATATGGAGGCATAGGTAAATATGATTTACTTCCTTGTGCAACCACAGAAAAAAATTTACAACTAGATCTCAAAACAGATAATAGCCAGAACCACCAGGAAATTGAACTGTATGGAAGTCTGACAACCAAAGATTTAAAGAAGCCACATTCATCCAGATAGATAAGAGGGGAGGAGATGTAGAAAGGCAGAAAGGCAGAGAAGCATGAAGACATGGTGTGACATGAGAGGCAGCATTGGCAGTGGAATGGATGGCCCCCACATTCACATGCAGTAGGTAAAAATTGGAAGAGATACCTTGGGAATGAATGATCCCAGATCCAGGCTAGACCACATGGCTCAGGGTTCCAGAGCCAATAAGATAAAGCCACATAACTTCTGACTGTAAAAACCAGTGTGGGTCGGGACAATGAAAGAAATTGCCACAAAAGGAGACTGCTTACAAAGCCTGCATGGACTTAAAACATGCAGACCTACCCATCCTAAGATTCAGTACCAGGACAATAGCTGACACCAGTTACAGAGGGTGAGTGCCAGGCAAACCTCCAGAAGCCAGGCAGTGACACTGTCCTTTCTCCAAGCTCTCCTCCACCACAGAGCACAAAGTGGTGAAGCAGGTTGCCCTGCCCTGGTGATTAACACTCACCCCTACTTCATGACTCACTGAGAACCTACCTCATGCAACTTGTGTACGACTAGAGGATCTTTCGGTGACTGAGCTAGCAGGTGGAGGTAGGCAGAAGAAGACCTTGGGGTGCCTTGGGACTTGTGCTGAACTGCCACCAGGTCTGGTGCTGATAAAAACCAGGCTCAGAAGAGGCAGCTAAAATTACAGGTCACTTTGTAGCTCCAAACAGGTTGCTCAGGCCCAGTTACAGGCCACATCTGACATTGGTTTGCACCAGAGTACCTCCCAAGAGACCGAAGAATTAACATACCTATTGGATAACTTCAGACAACATTACAGCAGGATCCAATTAGCTTTACAAGCAGCACATCCAAAGGGAGATCTTGGCAGGCACCAGACCCTACCAAGGCAAATACACTTGGTGTGGTCAGCACCTGTCCAATAGCTCGTACAATGGTCAGGGTTAATCCTCACGGTCAGCCAGCCTGAGGGTCAGTCCCATGTACAAAAGGGCCAATATAAGTAAAAAATCAATTGCAACAAGAAGGCCCACATAACCCATACAAGGTTCATGCCTAGTGATCAAGGGGACTGCAACACTGAATCCCACAGGATACCTACACATAAGACTACCCTACCATGATTGGGAATTAGAGCAGATATATTTAATACATTGGAACAAACACAAAGAGGCAGTCAAATTGCGGAGACAAAGAAACATACCCAAATAAAAGAACAGGAGTAATCTTCAGAAAAAGAGCTAAATAAAATGGAGTCAAGCAATTTATTAGATGTAGAGTTAAAAAAATGGTTTTAAGAGTGCTCAAAGAACTTCAAGAGAACTACAACAGCACAAAAAATGACATAGAAATCATAAAAAAGAACCAGTCAGAAATATAGAATATGATATCTGAAATGAAGAATGCACTAGAAAAATGAACAGAGCATTAAATCAGCAATTTGGAAGGCAAGGTAGCAAGTAATACCCAATCAGAATAGCATAAATAAAACAATATTTTAAAAAATGAGGATATTTTAAGGGGACTTTGGGAAATCATGAAGCTTAACAGCATCTGCATTATAGGTGTAAAAGAAGGAGAAGAGAAAGAACAAAGGATCAAGAACATATGTGAAGAAATAAGGACTGAAAACTTTCCTAATCTGGTGAAAGAAAAAAACACACAAATTCAAAAAGTACATAGTAACCTACAAGATGAACCCAAAGAGACCCACACCAAAATATCATATAATTAAATGGCAAAAGTTAAAGACAAAGAGAAAAATTTTAAAGTAGCAAAGAAAGTTAGGTACCTACAAAGGAACTCTCATAAGACTGTCAAATGATTTCTCAATAGAAACATTGCAGTCCAGAAGGGATTGGCCTGAAATGTTCAAAGTGATGAAAAGCAAGCACCTACAATCAAAACAACTTTAACCAACAAGGCTACCCTTTAAAATTAAAGGAGAAATAAAGGGCTTCCCAGAGAAGAAAAAGCTAAAGGAGCTAATTACCAGCAAACAAGTACATAAAATGTCAAATAATTACTTGAAAAAGTAGAGGAAGAGGAAGAGGGAAGAAGAAGAAAATGGAGAAGAAAGTTAAAAAAGTAAAATGGTAATAAATATACATCTATCAATAATCCCTTTAAATGTAAATGGATTAAATGCTCCAATCAAAAGACAGAGGGTAGAAGAATGGGTAAGAAAACAAGACCCATATATATGTTATGTACAAGAGACCCACCTCAGAAGAGAAGGTATAGACAGACTAATAGAAAAGAGATGGAAAAATATTTCATGAAAATGGAAATTTTAAAAAACTGGGGTAGCAATACTTATTTCTGACAAATAGACTTTAAACCAAACAATCTGATGAAAGTCAATGTACTAGCTCCCAGTAAATTATACAAATGTCTGAATAATTGCAGAAGCGTTTAGGCATAACTCCTATGTTAATAACCCTTGCCTTCAAGTGGTACATTAACTACTGGGGTTGATTTTTCTTCGTCATAAATAATCTAGAGTTTTAGTTGCAACATAATCTGCCAACTTTCCTTCAGAAAACAGGTGGTCTTTGAAAGGAGAATTACATGTAATTTGTGTCATGCAAACTTTAAGCTCAATATTTCCTAATTTCAAAGGGAAATATTTCAGTTTCAATAGAGTAGTATGACCATAAGAACTCCCACACTCCATATTAAAATCTCAAATTAAGCCATCATTTTCTTAGTTCTCTCCTTAAATTTCCCTAATTGCTCCAGTCACAATGACATTACTGACATTTTTAAGAAAAGGAGAACATAGTCTGTTTTCAGTGAGATTGCATCAGGCTAGATTACGTAAAAACTTAAATTTTGCCCAGCCCAACATGAGTGTTTCACTGAGTCATAAAGGAGAACTCCAAGTGAAACAGGTTACTAACGGCTAAGAGACTGCTTGGTCAGCAGAAGGCGGAATGTGGTCTCCCAGTGACCAATGGGGAACTCAGACATTACTGTTTTGTAACTCTGGGTCAAAACAAGAACAGGTGAGGTGCAGGGGACACCAACATCAGACATTCTCCTCTACATGCACACCCCAATTCTCCTGTTCTCTAAACCAGTTCATTTTTCTTAAAGGAACAAAGAAAATTAATCTAGTCCTTTCCCAATTTCAGAGAAAACAATACTGAGTTAGAATTAAGAGTTGTAAATTTCAGGGGCCTGCAGGAGAAAAGATGCTTTTCATTAAAGGACTGTGACAGATTTACAAAAGAAAAAAGTGCTCTTGGTTTCCTCAGTTGTAAATGACAGAAGCCTTTCCTCATTCACTTCTGAAAGAGGAACATTTGGAGTTTGCGGAGAACTGACACTGACGTGTTTACATAGTGAAATCTTTTGGCTGAGTTCATTTCCTGGCTCCTGTGTTTTCATAGCATAGTTTCAAAGACAGTGTGAAGTCAGTGTGCTTAAAATTCTAGGTCCCTACCAAAACAAATCTGCCATTTCCTGCTTGTCTTTCAGTGCGGATCAATTGCAGTCATGAATTTGAACCTCATTAAAGAATGAAACCTACACCTGTCTATAGATCGTTCCTAAAAACGAACACTCTTCAATTTTTATAGTACATGCTATTATACAAAAACTTGAAATCCATTAAATATTACTGACTAAAAATGTTAACAGGCTTGAGTTTTATACTAAAAAGAAAATGTGTGTAATTTCTTTCTTCACTGCCCTTTAAGAAATCAAATTGAAGTTCAACTCAGGAGGAAACAGGTCAATGCTAATAAGATATTTAACCTAGACCCTTATTATGCAAAAGATGTCTTTGGCAAACATAGCATTAGCATCCTGAGGGAGCTGACTAGAAATGCAGAATCTAGAGCCCTACCCATTGTTGATATACATTTTTTAGAAGATTCCCAGGTAATTTGTACATATATTAAAGTTGAAGAAACGCTGAGCTAGGTTGCCATCGTCAGGTTACCTAGAGGTCTTTATGAGGTCTGTCCCGAAAGTATTGAGTGCAAATTGTTTTAATTATATTGAAACTGGCTCCATACTTTCCGGACAGGCCTAGTTTGTGTTCTCTTCTAATACATCATTGTGTGACTAATGCCAGCTACCATGGGTACATATAGTGCTTAAAATTACAGCACTCCAAATTAATTCTCTGAACAGGATAGGTATGGAAGAAATGTCCTTGAGGAAACCTAATCAAAATATCAAATAAACCACCAAGTTCTTAGCTGTGTTGAGGTATGTGTGCAGAAAACATTACTGCATAAATGACAATATAAGGCCAAGAATATAATTCAACTAAAGCCAAAAGTTATTTTGTTTCTTTGATTTTAAAGATTTTATTTATTATTATTATTATTTTTAAAGATTTCATTTATTATTTCCAGAGAGAGAGAGAAGGAAAAGAGGCAAAGAGAGAGAGAAACATCGATGTATGGTTGCCTTTCACCCACCTCCAGCTATGGACCTGGCAGGAGACCTGGTTTGCAACCTGGTTATGTGCCCTGGCTGGGAATTCCAAAACCAGAAGTTTTAATTGGAAAAAAAAATTAAGGGCTCAAAATAATAAATAAAAACAGGCTGACTTTGTTTTCACTTAATATACTGATATTGCTAACTTAATTTTAATTACAATTAATCTTTAATAACTTTTATAAACTTAGTCCCAAAATAATACTATAATTTTGTTGTTGTTTTTATTTCTAAATAGAGGCTCTAGAAAGTAATACTAAAATTGTATTCATATATTCAGTAAGTATTGTTCTATGTCAGTTAGCTGCTTTAGGTATTTAAGATATAAGCAGTGTAAAAAAGAAAGTCTACTTCTGTGGATCTTACATTCTTGTGTGTAAACATGGCCATAAATATAAAAAAATAATAATAAATTGTATAGTAGCTTAGACGAGGTAAATGCCATAAAGAGCAGGTTTGGGAGTGTGAGGAGAGTTGTAATTTTAAATAGGACTATCAATTGTAAAGGTACCAGCTGAACAGCACTTGAAAGAAGTGAAAATAGCAGGAGAAGGCAAAGTAGGCCCATTTTTTGCCATATGATAAATGTCAATTGCTTCCATGTGTTTACTATTTTTCTACACTTACAAAAAAACAGGGGAGGAAAGCATTCTTTTCCTAACTTGTAATATAATCAATGATCCTCTGCTTTCGCAATAGAAATCCTCACTCTATAATTTTATATACATACAGTGTATCATTCTTCCTAGTGAACCACATATTCAGCTGGGAGTGAACTCAGGTTTTATTTTACAGTTGCATCTAATGCACAAAAATTCAGATTTTTAATTTTAAATGTAATTACATCTAGAAATGAAAAACATGACAATACCTTTATTATGTGCTTATACTATATAAAACTTTTCTAATCTAGGCAGGAGATAAGGAAAAGCAGGGTTTGAGAAGTCAAACCCTGAGGTTAGAGAGCTGTGCTAGTGTTTCAGGAAAGAGTGAAAGCCAAAGTCACAACTTTTACTCAGTCACTCCCACAGCTTGTGCTCAATGCATTATGTTAGACAACTATAATCTCTACTTTCTGTACAAGTTTACTTATAGAATGGACTGTGCTTATTTTTCACTACAGACTTCATACAGGATCAACAAACCCCAAATGATATACCACATAGACAGCTAAGTAACCATTTCATGGCAACTTAATACTTAAACCAAAATAAAACTTTAAGGTACTAAAATAATTATATTTACAGTAATTATTATTAGCTTTTTTAATCTACAACTGCTACCATGTCTCATACATGTAATTGTTTTCATTGAATTATTTCTATGAGTTAGAGACAGTATTATATATTCCAAATATACTCATATAATTGCATTTCATCTTCATTTTAGAGATGAAAGCTTAGTCCTGGAGAGGTTAAGTAGGATCTATGCCCTATAAAGTTCCACACAGAATGGTGTATCTTAGCCCCTAGTTGAGAGCCCTAGAAACTTCTAAGGAACTTTTTCTAAGGAATTAGTTTCTAAACATTTTAAGAAACTAAAATCAGTCAGGGCAGAGAAGTTAAGAAATGGCCCATCAGAACAGAGTAAATCTAAGGGTGGGAAAGGCATGACTATCTTGGACTACAAGAGCTGGGAAGCCAAGACAATACCAACACTGCCTCTAGAAAGAGGATTCAGAAACAGAGCACGTTGCACGTTAATACAGATTCACCATGTCTGCCTGTCAAGCCCCCAACAAAGGACCTGAACTATCTATATAAATCTATATATATCTATATAAATTTATATCTATATAAATCTACCCTTGCTGAGCAGTGGTGACAAAACTTGCTCTCTCAAGGTCTGAAATGAATCTTCTTGCCCCTGGTCATCAAAGCAGCTGGCAAACTGAGGTGAAAAAGGAGATTAAAAAATCAAACAGCACTGGGCATAGCTCTAAGTACAATAAGCTACTGCTAACAGAGAATTTCAGTCATTAAGAATACATGTAAGAAACCAGAGATGTGTGCCATGTAGGAGAGAGGAAGCTTTTCACTTAAATGGTTAAACTAGAAGTGTAGGCATTTGATCTGGCATGTTTGTGAGCCCTTTTGGAGAATGCACTTTATGTGGAATTCTCATTTCCTGACAACCCTGGATAGATCAGGCATAGCTGTGATAATGTTCATCTCTGTGCATTATAATGAGGCTGCCATGGTAACTCTAAAAGTCAATTTAAAAATGTGCAATTTTAAAAGTTCATTTCTTACAAAAAGATTAGCACAGCTGTAACACTCATGATAATCTAATGAGACTTGAAAAGAACACTTGGGCAAAAAAATAGAGCAAGAGACTGCTCAGATTTCACAATTGCCCAGTTCTTCTGAGGATGATGTGGTCCACCCATGACTTCCCCAATCGATGAAACAAGGGGGACATTAGGTCAGGAACTTAATTAAATTTTGATGTGTATAACGCAGCAGTAGAACTCATTCAGCTCCTACTTAGCTCAGGATGCTTGCTAAGTAAATCACAGAAGCACTTGCATAGAAAATTTTATGTACTTGTCATTTTCATAATTTAAGGAGCTGGGTATAATAAATGTTCCTAGCATTAGTTATTTAGGAAAGGTTGACTGTACCTTTTATGACTGGGTCACAGAAATTCAGATTGAAAAGGACACAAATGGGACACATGGGAATTGGGTATATTTCCAAACTAAAACTCTCCATCCTCAGCCCCACCCACCACCAGCTTTATTTGAGGAAAAAATACATAAATCAATGCCTAAGGTCTCTGTACCCTGTTACAGAAAACATTTATCTTTTTTTCTAAGGAGGTTGTAACTTTTTAAAGTTAATTGTTTTGAGGAGACTAAGCTGTGCGTGATTGCTATAGAGAGATGGCATGTGTAAGGAGTCCTTATTAGCATGAAACCTCATGAGAACCAGAAGCACACACTCCTGGAGGTGTCATCTGATGAATTCTTGAAGTGGCATATTTAATTGGAATGTATTTTTCAGCATTTTCCTTGAAGGCTTACAATTTAAGATTGAGAATCATGCTACAAATTCAAATAAGTCAAATTTAATAAGTCTTTATTAAAGAAGGCTTTTATGGCCATCTGCTAATAAAAAAGGAAACTTAATCTATGTGTAGCATTCCACAATGCTCAGAAAACAGTCTTACAAAGTTTAGGTAGTTCTTGAACTCATAATTGCTTTTTGAAGAAACTAAGCTACATGATCCAGGATTTCATTTCCCCACTTAGCCTTGCTTTCCAAACACCCAGTAGTGATTTGATCATCAATTTACTAATTTAGTTAAAGAAAAGACAATGAAACTCTTAGACTGATATCACACACACACATATACCACACAATTGCTGTGTGTGATGGTCAGTTGAATGAGTGGAGAAACCAATAGAAATATTTTAAGTCATCTGTTTTGGTGGGGAGGAGGACAGAGGGGAGCAAAAGGGGGATGGATGTAATACAACAACAACAAAATTTAAAAAAAAAGTCATCTGTTTTGACTTCATGTCAAACCAGCCTTGCCATCAAAACATTATTTTGACCCTGTCAACAATGTTGAGACATGCTGGTAGCAGTGGAATCAGTTTTCTTGAAGCTGATTATGTTTCACACAGTGAAAGTGAGGTTAAAAATCAGATTATGAGTCTGTTTGAAAGACCTACAGAAATATTTGGTTGTCAAAGGACCAAGAAATACTAGCTCAGTCTTCTACCTTGACAACAAGGGCAGGATCCATTATGTATAATGAATCTTCTGCGGGCATTGTGCTAGTTTCTGGGTGTGCTTCATCACCTCCCCAGGTGAACACTGAGTGTATGGGAAGTTCTATTTGGCAGGTGGGAGCAAGAACCAGTGAAGTCAAGAGTCACCACCATTTCTGTGCCCCTTTTAATCCATAATTTGCTAATGGTGGAGAAACTCCATTCCAAGGTTTTATAGTTTTATCTGCTTCTAGATTGTGTGATTGTGTTTTAAGCACTGGACACAGGGGTGAAAGAGCTGGAATTCCTACTTGGTGGGAGCGCACTTGTAAGTGAACAGGTTGCTGTTAAAGTGATAGAAACAGACCCACTTTCCACTCAACCATTCACATTCATACATCACCTGGCACCTCTCTGTCCATATACCTGAACCTTTTCCAAACTTTATACTTATTTACCTTGAACCAAACCACTGCTTCCTCAATTTTATCAAGAGATCTTACAACTTACTTTATCCACTAAAAAAAAAAACCAAACCACATACAAAATTATGGGTTTACTTAACTTCTCTCTCCTCTACCTCAAAATTTTTTATCATAGATTAACTTGAGTCAATTCCTTTCCTTTGATGCTATCCTTATCCCTTGTAAGACTATTACTCATTTTTAAAATGTTCTCTCTCATGCTTATGAGCCAGACTACTTGTAATCCATGGACATGGCTCTTTCACACTTCAGTGTCACTCTGTACTCTCCCATTCAGCCTAGAACATTCTTTCACATTTGCCCAGAGGAAACCTATTAGTCAAACCAGACTTCTGCTTCTTCTACATCCTTCCTTCCCTCTGATATTTTCTTTCTTATATGTATAATTTCTCTTTCTCCACTGAATCTTAGCATTCAAATTGGTGTAAGTCATCCTAATGAAAAAGTAAAAAAAAAAAAACACACACCACTTTCTTTAATATTGCTTAACTCAACAAATTACTACAAGCTCCTCTTTCCTTCACATCTTTGAAAGACGCACACTCACTAACTCCACTTCCTTTAAAGTCATATGATGTAAATATTTAAATTATAAAATGAATACAGAAATGTTGGGGAAATGCTTTACATTTACAAGAAGAGAAATCAAAACCACTCATAATTCTACCATCCACGGAAAAGTGCTGAGATGATAGAAGACAGTGTGTTATTGGCTTAAGTGAGCAGCCTCCAGAGTTAGACCCAAGGTTTAAATCCTGGCTCTGTCATGCACCAGGTGTGCAAGTTGGTGAAGTAATTGACCTGTCTGCCTTCATTTCTTTTTGTGCAAAATATATAATAGCAAACCCTCAGGGAATTGCTGTGAAAATTAATGCACATACATATAAGACACATAATAAGTTGCACTAGTAAGTAAACCAATAAATGTTAGTACTTTTTAATAGTTGATATGCATATTGCTAGTCTTTTCTTTGCATATATCCTTAACAAGATTTCTTCTGGGACCTTGCCATTCAAATCATTTAACAACTTGATTTTTTTCACTGACAGTATTGTGCATCTCAGCTTCCTAAGTCTTTATTTACTACTGCATAAGCACCAATGCTATAATTCAGATATTTGGTCAAAGGCAAACAATGATCTCTAATAATATGAAGAGCTTATCCCTAGTTCTCATCCATGCTGAGTTTTTAACAATACACACTTTCCCTTATTGAAGTTCCTTTCTTACCTCCATTAACATTATTCTCTTATTGTACATTTCTACATGTCTTCATTTACTATGAGATGTGTGCCTTCTGCTGTGAAACTGAAACACTGTTGGTTCTTCTCCAGGGCACAAAAGGCACATTTCCTACCTCATGCTCCGCTTCTTCCCTCACATATATTACATGCCCTTGTTTCCTTAAAAAAATACTATTCCAAGCCCTGGCTGGTAGCACAATGGATAAGGTGCTGGTCTGCGAACCCAAAGGTTGCTGGTTAGATTCCCAGCCAGGGCACATAACCAGGTTGCAAGCCAGGTCTCCAGCCAGGTCCATAGCTGGAGGCAGGTGAAAGGCAACCACACACTGATATTTCTCTCCCTCTCTGCCTCTCTCCTTTTCTCTTTCTCTGGAAGTAATAAATAAAATCTTTAAAAAATATATCATTCCATTGTTTATGCAGCCAGCTAATGAATTACACCTACCTAGCCATGTAAGTCATTTTAAAACTTTTTCATTTCCCTTGGGGATATCCTCAAAGTACTTTACTTTGTGTAACACTTATCTACATCCTCCACACCTCAGAACCCATGTCTCAAATCTGTTCTTACTCACATAGTTATCTCAGCTGACACTGAAATCTACCTGGCTGCCCCAGACTGAAATCTTAGAGTTGTCCTCAATTCTTAACACCACTTCTTCCTCCACTTCAGCAACCATAATTTCCTGTCACTGTAACCTCTTTCCTGCCCAGCTTTGTCTCAGGTTCTGCCTGTGTTCTTGCAATGACCTTTAGTCATAGTTTGAATACTGTTTTACATTTGTGCATGTCCACTTGGGACCTCTGGATTTGCCTTTATTTGAAAATAGGGTTTTTGCAAATGTACAAAAGACAAAAGTAAGAATTGGCATGCACTCATACTACTGGATTAGGGTGAGAGTGTCCAATTAGAAACAGAAAATGAAACTTCAATGAGAAAATCACACTAGTTTCTACATTCGAAACTGGATTCAACATACATAGAATCTTGAGCAAGCATAACAGAAACACCTAGCTTTTATTAAGGCACTATGTCTGCTTCTTTCTAGTCTAGTTATTTGAATGTTTCCTATAACAAACACTATGACAGAAAGTTCAATGTTCTAACTAGAGGAGTCATTAGGGAAAGTGTAAGTTGATTTAGTACCTATTCAACTTCACTGTTTCTTAGTATTTTCTAGTCCTTGTTGGAAAACTCAATGATTTCATTGTTTAACAAGCACATACAAAAGAAACTGAATGCTAAACAAACTTCAATAAGAAAACCACACTAATTTCTACATTTAAAATGATTGTCAACATAAGAAGAAAAAAAAAAACACACACACAGAGATACAAACAAGGATTTCATGTGAAATGGAGGCAGAGATGGGAGTGAGGCTGCCACAAACAAATACCAGGGATCACCAGATGCTGAAGAGGCAAAGAACGACCCTACCCTTGAGCCTCCAAAGGGAGTGTAGCCCTATTGACACATTGATTAATTTTCTGAAGCCATAAAGTTTATGATAATTCATTATGGCAGTTCTAGGAAACTAATAGATCTTCCAAGTAGTGTTCTCATAAGTCCATCTTCTGTGCTTCTGCCAGAACAACCAGGCCCATACTGTGTCTCTGACTATCTCAATAAAATACACCTGTGATCCCTGAACACAAGTCCTGCTCACATCTCAGTGCCCTTCTGAATTCTGCCTCTCTGCTTAGAATTTCCTTATCAACCTTTTTTCTTTGTGCTGTTACTCACACAGCATGACCTAGGTCAGGCATTACCTCCTCTGTGTGGCCTTTATTGACTCTCCTCTGTCATGTTTATGTTTTGCATTTTCTTCTGCTATACTCAGCTCTTTCTTTTTGTTCATCTTTATAGTCTCTTTCTCTCTCCCGTTTTTATTATTTTTTGGCAGAGGACCAAACACATAGTAGACCCATTATATGTTTATTGAAGGAATTCTTTCTCCCCTATTAATTGTATATAATTAATGTAAACCAATTTTAATTCAGAAAAATAATTTTTGAGTTTTTCTTTCCACTTTGCTTCCCAATCTTCCTTTTATTTTTTGGTTCAAAAGTTTGTCCATGCATCCGGAATGGTTTTCTTTCCTCCATTGCTCTATACTTCTATTTTGTTTCTCTTTTGCCATTGATCAAATCTCTCTAAAACACATCAATGACCATGCCATTTCTTCAGGGGGAAATGTCAACAACTTCCCATTAGCTTCAGGAAAGCCCAGACATTATAGTGGGATTTATAAAGTTGTTATAATCTTTCTCCATCATAAATGTAGTACCCCAATCTCACTAAATTTTTTGCAAACCCTTAAACCTTTTTCTATGTTTGTGTTTTCATATGTTTGTTCTTCAGCTTTCTCCTCCCACTGGAGTCCTCTTTCTCCTCAGTGGGACTCAAGCACTGCATCCTCTTTGAGAGTCTCCTAAGCCCCTGGAAAGGGCATGAATTAGAACCTTACTTTTTTTCTTATCTTCCTTTAGAACGTTATCCCAGCCACATTAAAACTCAGCACTGTGTCGCATAGTTGATTGTATGTATTCTCCTTGACCTATCCCCATCCAGGATTTGAGAACCTTGAACCTTGAGAATTTATTCATGGTCCCAATATCTAGCACACTGTCTCACAAGGAGCAAGGTGCTCAGTAGTGTTGCTTCATAGTTAGCTATTTTTTTTCCTATTAAAGAGTTTTCTAATTTGTGTTCACCATACATATAAATATAATAACCTATAAATAGTATAGTTGTGATGGTTAATGTGTTAACTTGGCAAGGTCACAGTACCCAGATACATGTTCGAAATTATTCTAGATGTCTGTGTGAAGGTATTTTTTAAAGGAAATTAAATAAATACATTTAAATTGGTAGACTTTCAGGAAAGCAGGTTATGCTTTATAACGTAGGTGGGCCTCATTCAATCAGTTGAAGGGCTTAATAGGGAAAAATCGACCACCCCTGTGGAAGAGGAAATTCTGCTAGGATAAAAGCTTTGGATGTGGACTACAGCTCCTCCCCGAATCCCCAATATGCTGGCCTACTCTGAAGATTTGGGGCATAACAGCCTCCACAGTCTCCTGAAGCAATACATCTTTCTCTATATATGCAGTTCCTATTGGTTCCATTTCCCTGGAGAACCCTGACAAACATAATATCAATATGTATGTTTCACCTGAAACATTTCATTGGTTCTCTCCACACAAGAGTTTCTAAAATAAAGTAACGCAAAAAAAAGTCAAAATCCATGAGTTTAGAGTTGGAAATGTTTGTTTGTGTAGGTGTAGGTGTAGCTGAGCAGCCCTGGACACACCCTTGACTCTGACCTATTCAACTTCAGTGTTTCTTAGTATTTTCTAGTCCTTGTTGGAAAACTCAGTGATTTCATTGTTTAACAAGCACATATAAAAGAAACTGAATGCTAAACAAACTTCAATGAGAAAATCACACTAATTTCTACATTTAAAATGATATTGTCAACATAAGAAAAAAAAAAGACACACAGAGATACAAACAAGGATTTCATGTGAAATGGAGGCAGAGATGGGAGTGAGGCTGCCACAAACAAAGAAATACCTTGGACACACCCTTGACTCTGACTGTGAATTCTGGCCTCAGGAGCTGGGGGACTTTGGTCAAGTTACTTAGCCTCTCAGCTTTCTGTGATTTTGTTTCAAACTGAGATTAACCCACTGACCTTATATGATTGGTTTTGTGAGAATGACATAAATGAAAATATGTAATGTGTTTAACACAGTGCCTGGTAAGCACTCAAAGAATGTTAACTGTCATGGTAGAAGCCTTCTGTCAGCCTAATTGCTTCAGTTCACTCACTTCCCTTTGTTAATTTAGTACTGGGAAAAATAGGGAGTATGTTTGTCTTTACTCTTGCAGCCTAAAAATTGATACACAATTCTGCATTATCTACTATGAAATTCAATTGCTAATTTTTTTGGATGGCTTATGTTGCTTGATTTAGTGTTATAATACATATAGTTTCAGGGTGGTTATTTTTTGGTTGCTTATTGTTTAAACAAAACTGTTTGCTTTGATTCTAGGGCATAAGGAATGTGATAAGTGGCTCTGACTGGTGGCACAGGGGATAAGGCGCTGGCCTGGAACCCAAAGGTCGCTGGTTCGATTCCCAGTCAGGGCACATAACCAGGTTGCAAGCCAGGTCTCCAGCCAGGTCCTTAGCTAGAGGCAGATGAAGGGCAACCATACATTGACATCTCTCTTCCTCTCTGTGTCTCTCCCTTACCCTCTCTCTAAAAATAATAAATTAAAATAAAAAAGAAGAAGAAATGTGAGAATTTAAAAAATAGTGGTAAAAATAAAAAAATATTTTTATTTACTAAAGCTATAATCAAGACAGATGCATTAATTCTTATTTAAGTCAATAAAAGTGTTGTTTTTGAGTTTGCTAAATATTTTCCCTGCCAAGAGGTTGTTAGAGTTCTGTGTTGAGGTGTAACATATGCAAATACATACACAGTTAAAGCCAGCTCTAGATATTTTTTACCACTTGTTTTAGGAGGGATTTGGTGACTTGTCAGTATCTATGTTTTAATCCTTCAACTAAAACAAGATTAAATTTATCTTTATTTTTTAGCATATTCCTGTTTATTAGTTAAGAAGGTATTTCAGAATTATGTTAATAAGATAATGTCAATCAAGAAAAAGAATGTGTGTGTGTGTGTGTTTCACACAAGAATCCCCTAAGGCATTGCTTTTGCCTTATTACTTTGTTTTCCATCACATAGTTTTGAATTCCTCTTGCCATTTCTTGATAAAGCATCATGCCCCTAAGACATATGCTAGTGTTGAAAGCAAAAATTCCTTCCTCCCACCCCTGAATATGTGAAAGGTTGATGATAGAGATACTTTCTATCTTCTGTCATGCAGTTCTTTAGATCATTACTAACAATTTGGCAATCCAATGTACTTAAAAGATGTAGATGATTTACAAGTGGATCGAGAAACATACACACACTTGATTTAAATATATTAATAACTATGTAAAGGTCATACATGTATAAGTGATAAAATGCACATCAAGTAATATAAATTAGAAGGGACCATGTTCCTGAAGTCATTTAAGTCATCTCCCATATTCCAATCAGGCTTCATTAAATCCATACAGATTGATGAGTGCTTATCTCTTTCTTGCAAATTTCTAGAAGGAACATGCCTCATTTAAGAGATAACCATTAAGGGGTATAAATTTCATATATATATTCAAATTAATATATATATATATAATATGTATATATTATATGTATGTGTATATATATATAAATTCAAATTAAGTTTTAACTTGATTTGACTTTGTATTGAATATTTGCTACTTTTTGACTTTTCATAGCACAACCTCACTCTAGTCCTGTGAAATAAAAATTGTTATCCTCATCTCATAGAATAAAATATAAAAAGATGAGGCACAGACCTGTCTATATCCCACAAAGATTTAACCTTCCTCTCCAAAAGAAAAAAAGAAAAAAATTTTAACTTTTTGTTTTACTCAATGCCAGGGTGCTTCTGTCAATCCAAGTTATTTTCTTTTTAAGTGTAAATCATTTCTTATAAAACTATTATGAATAAAGGAAAATCATGTGGCATAATTTCTCCCTTATATGCCTTATCTTTCCACCAAAAACTTCTTCAATGTTTAAAAAATAACTGCTTATGCAGTTGGCATGGCTCAGTGGATTGGTGCCAGCCTCCTTACCCAAAGGTCCCTGGTTCGATTCCCCAGCCAAGACACATAACCAGGTTGCAAGCCAGGTCACCAGCCAGGTCCTTAGCTGCAGGCAGGTGAAAGGCAACCATACATTGATGTTTCTCTTCCTTTCTGCCTCTTTCCCTTCCCCACTCTCTGAAAATAATGAACAAAATCTTAAAAAATAAATAACTGGGTGGGTGGGGAGGGGGACAGAGGGGAGCAAAAAGGGGATGGATGTAATACAACAACAATAAATTTTTTTAAAAAATAGTAACTGCTTATAATCATTCTCCCCCTAATGCAGGAAGATAATCATGGATTAATTTAGGCCTTTGTTGTCAGAATTTCTGAATGTTTGAAATCTTTGCTCTTGGGTATCCTGCTTGCTAACTAACATAGATTCATTCACCTGGTGAATTTTCACAGCTTCCAAAGGACTTGAGAAACAAACCCACAAAGACTTTGAAAGCCTAGCCCTCTCGATCCTGCGGTAGTTGTCTAACATCTGTGGTCAGCTTATTTGGCCATTCTCCAGTGCCTGGAATGGAAAACATTCTCTGACAGTTTCATCAAATGCTTCTTATAAATGACCCATGTCTTACCTTTAATTAGAGTCTTCATCCTTCATGTCCCTGCTTTTTATCTCCGCCCCCACCCCAACTCCCTGGCTTTTCTTCTGACCTAATATTAATACCTTGGGGTCTGAAATGGTATTCTTTTATTAAACCCATCTCCCTTGCACTGATAAGTAGAACCATACTTTGTCTCTTAACGTCTGTCTGTCCACTTCTCAACCAGGCCTTTCCCCTAATCTCTTTTAAGCACCACTTTCTTCGGTGCAAAAGAAGTTTCTTTTAATGTGTTCAACAGATGCTCCTTCCCTTTTCAGAGTCCCGAGAAGGGCTATCTATTGTGGAGCCTAGCGTACACGCTTGAATATACAAACACAGCAATACCTCTTTTCTTTATTGACTTGCACTGAAATCTGTGCCTCTATTAAATAAAACACTTCAGCATCCCAGTTTTAGGCTGCCCATGTGCTGAGACATTTGTGTCTCCTTTAAATGCATCAGAACTTCCCAAGTTTGCCTCCAACAGTGTTTTCACAGATAACACGCTGCCAAAACCCAATCAAATGTTTTCCAAATCTTCTTGACAGCATTATTGATGACAGATGGTTAGCCTCCACATTTCACCAAACTGTAGAGCTTTATTAGAAATAACATCGCCTCTATATGATTATGTAGGAGGACAGCATATGTAATTCCTGTTCAACTCTTGACCCAAAAAAGAGCATAAACATTTAGAAGAGTTCCAAAATACCAGAAGAGCCATAATTGCTCATGGATTTATGTGAACTGTTTACTTACTGGTCCCTTAGCCGAAGGGGAATTATTTATTTGTTTTTCTTTTCATAAGAATCCTAAGTGTCAGTCCACTATATTTATAATGTTCATTCTCAGAGGTTACCAAGAAAGGCAGCTAATTTTCCATGAGTGAAAATGCTCTGAAAATAGATGTACTCTGGGCCTGAAAAAGCAATTTCTCAGAAGTCTGTTGTTGTTTCCAGTTAGGAGTTTTTTTTAACCAGATATGAAATAATATATTGTATTTCCGAACCACTGTTTAGTTCTCTGTGAACGTTAATCCTTAATCCATATATATTATAAAGACAATTTCTATTGCACAAAATGTATTTTTAGTATAACTATTTATGTAAAAAGTTAAAATTTGCATGGAGGCTTTAAACTGGAATAGGTCTCTCAGGCACCAAAATATACTATCATGATAAATAGCTTACTATGATGCTTGGAATGGTTGTCCTATTGCTAGCTTCCTAAGTACCTCCAAATAGTACCTTCCTGGATACAAACTTCCTGAAGGCAAAGATTATGTTTGTCCTGTTTACTTATGAATCCCCAATTGATAAGCATTAACTCTGTTGTCATAATATAATAGATGTCAGTAATGTATGATGACTCTGGACAAATAAATAGATGGATGAATAGATGGATGGATTTACCTTGTGCTAAAGCATATTCCAATGTTCAACTTTTCTTAAAGAACAGTGAAAGTTAGCGCACATAATGGGTAAAAGCCTGGCTTTAGCCCTGGTTACAGTTATTAGCTTTAAAAAATTAGAAGGTTTTGGGTCCTGGCTGATGGCACAGAGGGTAAGGCACTGGCCTGCCAACCCAAAGGTCGCTGGTTCAATTCCCAGTCAGGGCACATAACCAGGATGCAAGCCAGGTCTTCAGCCAGGTCTGTAGCTGGAGGCAGGTGAAAGGCAACCATACGTTGATGTCTCTCTCTCTGTCTCTCTCCCTTCCCCTCTCTAAAAACAATAAATAAAATCTTAAAAATGCAAAAGGTTTAAAAAATCTAGTGCCCCAATTTCCTTTAAAATGACAGTAGCGATACTTTCTAAAATATAAGAATATAGGGGCAGTACTGTGGTGGTGCTAAGCACTTTGAGTTTGGGGATAGATTTTCTGTATTTGTATCCATGTTCCACATGTAATAGCTATGTAACCTTGCTCAAGTTACAGCACCTAGGGCTTAGTAAATACTCAAAACAAATGCTAATTATTTTTATTGTGTGATACTGAAACCAGAAGTCATCATTTGTGCTGTTGTCCCTACCAGAACCAATAAGTAGAGATGAGGATTGAATCTTTATGGGCGTTTTATTTAGATGTAGGTGATCTGAGAAGATGGTAGAGGATGTACCCTCAAAAACTGTCTTAACATCTGCTGACCTATTTATAGGGAGAAGAAAGGGGCAGGTAAGTGGTTTGGGAAAAGGTTAATCAGATATGACTTGTAGTTCAGTGGTGATTTTCCTAGTACTTCTTTATCTGCTGATCAACAATCCTTTCTCTACATCCTAAGCTTCAGCTTGCCCGGAACACAAATGCTCAGACACCATCTCCATCATTGCAGACCCTTCTGGGGCAACAAGGTTGACGGGCTTGTGGAACTCCAGGAGTCCTATATGTGTTGCATTCTAGTTCCTGGAATAACAGCTTTCCACTTGTGTTAATCACTTAAGCCTATCAACTTCAGATAAAATCTTTAACATTTTACAGAGAGGAAGGGAGGGAGAAACAGGGGGAGAGAAAATTAGGAGATTTACCTATGAGAGATACATCAATAGGTAGCCTATGGCACGCCCCAACTGGGGACCTGGCCAGCACTGGGAATCAAACTGGTGACCTTTTCATCATAGGCCATTCATTACTTAATCCACTGAGCCACACCAGCCAGGGTGTAATATCTGTAAGTCTTGAGTTACCCTATCAATACTACTTTTTCTTTTTTGAACCAAATGAGGTTTTGGTTTTTGTTGTTTCTTACTGTAATTAGTTTAAAAACTCAGTAATTATAAAATATGTATTCATCACTCAAGTTGTAAATGAGAAATAAAGGGCTTGAGGGCTAGGAGTGGTGATGAAAAAATAACCTTTCCATGTAATAGAGCTTTACAGAAAAAATGTTAATTTATTTCCTCTATCTACCTATTCATCTACTTCACTCATTCATTCATTTATTCAACAATATGTACTGCGCCCTGGCTCTCTGACAGGCACTACTTTAGGTGCAGCAACTAGAGACAGCAGTTAGCAAATATATGAAACTCACAGCCTTCAGCAGTGCTTAGAGCCAGGCATGTTTTATGTATCGCTTGTGTGTGTGTATAGAAAACAATGATAAATAAAGCAAGTACATATATAGTGGATTAAATTCATTTGGTAATTTATGTTAAGGAGAAAATAGCTCAGAGAGAGGGACTTTCAAGTTTGATGGTATAATTTTCCCACAGTAGACAGGGGAATCCTCTGTTATATGGTGGATTTAGAATAAAACGCTAACAGAGATGAGGGAGTGAGTTATACTGGTGTCTTTGAAAAGGACAGATAGAATTGAGGAGCAATCAGAGAAACCTTGATGAGGAACAGCAGCTAGTTAGTACATTCCAGTAATAGCAGGGAGACCAGTCATTTCTGCAAGCAGCCTCCCAAGGAGGAATATAACAGGAGATGAAGTCAGAAGGGCAGGTGGAGTAGATTGTGTTGTATAGGGCCTCATAGGTCAATGGAACAATTTTGATTTCAATTGTATATCTGAAGGTTTTTAACAGGAGAATGAAATAATCTGATTAACATTTTAACAGTATCATTTTAGTCACTGTTTTGAGGATATACAACAGAGAGGGTACAGATAAAAACAGTCAAGAGACTTCTGAAGTAATGCAATTAAGATATGATCTGCTCTTGAACTGAAATATTATAGTGAAGATTGTCAAACGTGGACAAATCCTGAAGCTATTTTGAAACTAAAGTCAAGGAGATTTACTGCCAAATTAGATTGAGGAAGGAAAGTACAGAGAGCCACTTTAAAAAATCTAGAGCCATTTGGGAAGCCTGAAGGAGGTAAGGAAGAGCTAAGTGGCCTGCTTTAGAGTAGTGGGAATGCGGGGCAGGTAACTAGATCTTATATATCTGAAGTTCACGGTGGAAGCCTGGATTGGAGTTTCACAATTGGAAGTCATTACTCTACTGAGAACTTGAAAATGTACCACAAAAGTAGTTTTAAACACATCTTTTTGCATAAAGAAATTCAATAAGCAAAATGCAATTATTAATGACAAATGGGAAAAATGTCTTTAATTTATAACACAAATCAATAGTTTCCTAAAAATGAGAAAAATACTAATAAGCAATATATTTAAATTCATTCACAATGATTGAGTTGCAAGTAAAAACCACAGTGAGATAATATATTAAGACTTTGATCATAAATGTTTTGGCAAGGCATTGTGGGAACAGGCACTTTTATTTATTGGTGGTAAAAATGCAAAATATGGTTGTAAGGGAATCTACAAAAAATACAAAATAGCGTATGTATAAGAATATTGGTTCCAGCAGTATTAAAAATAACAAAAATATAGAAACAATCTATATGTACATCCACAGTGAACTGGTTCAACAAATTATAATATACTTACATAATAAAGTACTAATCCTTTATAAAATGTAATGAGGAAGATCTTTGTACAGTAACATGAGGTGACTCCAGAGTATTTGGCTAAGTTAAAAAAATAAAAGGAAACTTCTCCCCTTCTTATAAGCAGGAAGAGAGAAGAAAAGATGAGGAATCAGGATGGAAGCAACAATTCCCTGAATATATGAGTATACTGCATTATGTTTTTATTTTGAAATAATTTAATGTTTTACAAAATTTTAAAAATAAAATTTAAAAAATCTCTAAGAATTGAATAAAGATTAAACAAATACTTTTAGTTTTATACAGTGTGTAGAATAATCATACAGAAAATAAAATGATTATTTTATGTGATTTAAATCTATAACCCTTATAAAATATATTCTCAAGATAAATACCTATCCATGGACATGGACAATTTATGGGGATTGATTGTGGGAGAGGGGATGGGTTGGGTGGAGCAGGGGAGGGCAATAGAGGAAAAAAATGGGACAAATGTAATACAACAACAATAAGTTAATTTAAAAAAAGACATATGGGACAGGTTAAAAAATATTTAATGATGTGTACATGTTACATTCCTGGTTTCTGTCCTATGAGAGGTATATCCTTTCCAAGGCCAACTCCTGATATATTAGCCCCAAGCCTTTCATTGTTTTATTGACACACCTCATGAGTCACTTTCTTGCTTTCAGAGTATAAACCTGGAATAAAGAGGCTTTGTTTTGTTTTGTACAAAACCATTGACTCCTCTAATGTACAGTTCACATCGTTGGTGTCAGATAAATGATAGATAATCACTGTTAGAGGCAATAACACATTCGGATGTGAAGTTTTACAATACCAGTTTTCCTTGAGCTACTAAAATCATTTAATTTATAACACTAGTGGATTAGTATTAGAAAGAAAGAAAGAAAGAAAGAAAGAAAGAAAGAAAGAAAGAAAGAAAGAAAGAAAGAAAAAAACAAAAACAAAACAAAACTTCAGGCTCCAGAAGAGGACCACAGTCCTGGCTAACACTTTAATTTCATCTAAAAATTCAGCTACTCTCTGCCTAGACTTTGGAGTGAAAGAGCTATGAGAGGATAAATGATTGCTGCTTTAAGCTGCTAAGTTGATTTAATGTGTTACACAACAACAGACAGCTAACTAACATGCATGATTTGGATGATGAGATCTTGGACTTTGAGCTGACACTGTAATAGAACCAGACTTTTGGGATTCACAAAAGGGTATGAGTGTATTTTGCAAGTGAGAGGGATGTGAATCCTTGCCTGCCGGAGGGCAAGATCCTTGACTAGTAGCCAGCCTCCAAAATGACACTCAGTGATCCTTGCTCCTCGCGCCTGGAACTCATGCCCTTGCATAGTCCCCTCCCACACCAAGTAGGGTTAATCTATGTGAACAAAAGGAAATTTGAAAAGTGACAGTGTATGACTTCTGAGGCTACATCGTAAAAACATTGCAGTTTCCACCTTAATCTCGTATGGCTCACTTACAATTTGTGAAACAGCCCTCATGTCATGAGTGTACTTCTCCAGAACTGGACAATGTATAGAGAGACTGTACATATAGAGAGAGAACACCTGTCAAAGAACTGAAGCTTCCTGTCAGCATCAAGTACCAATATGGGAAGAGGATCTTCAGCGCCAGTCAAGTCTTCGGATGAATGTAGTCTTGATGGACATCTTGACTGTAATATCATGAGAAATTCTGAGTAAAACAACCCAGCTAAGCATCTCTTGCATTACTGGTCCACGTGGGTATAATAAAATTTTATTCTTGTTTTAAAACGCTAATTTGGCCATGTGTAGCAATAGATAACTAAGATTTAAGGGATGGTTTCTGAAGACTGAGCCTCTGTGTAGACTACAATAAACAATTAGTTCACAACAGAGGAAAAATGAGAGAGAGAAAAGAATCGTTCAGTCTTATTTAAGGAGAGATTTCTGGACAAGCATAAGCTAAACCTGTGGTTCATGTTTCCATAGGTAATGTATTATACGTCACTAATGAAAAAGAAATGATAGCCAAAAACAAAGAATTGGACAGGTAGACCAGAAGAAAAGATTAAGAGTTCTTCTCATCCCTGCATCTTTTTAACACCTCACATTACTTTTAACACTGCCTTAACACCGTTCAAAAATATGAACAAAAACAAAAATAAACAAAAAGATAAATACCTATTTTTTAAATACTAAAATATTTGACCAAATTCAGTAGACTGATCCTTAGTTCTGTCATTATTGTTATTTTGAACATATTGTTAGTTTTGTAGGAATCAATATTTTTATACATGAAAAAATGATAAAGTCAAAGAAATTTATTTAAGACTTGTAATTTGAAATGTGACCTGGAAAACACTATAAAATCATCATTAATTTTCATTTTCTAATATATTTTATTAAATATATGTTTTTTATACATATATTTTATCTTTGTGTATGTTTGTTTAGCTCTGTCTACTGAAAAGCCCTGGAAGCAGTGACTATACCTACTATGGCCACCCAACACTAGAGTGTAGTCTCTAAATATTATTTTTTTAAAACATCATGGTATTAAAGAGACTAACCCCTGTCTATGATATAAATTACAAATTATTTCCATTTTACATACCCTTGTTTGCACTGATATATATATTTTAAAGATATTATACAAGCTTTGTAATATGATTTAATATCTGCTGGTATTAGTGCCAATAATTTATCTGCCATTTTTCATAGTTTTCTAAAATATTTCTACTTTTTAAATTTTCTAAAATGTATCTTAGAATTACCTTTCTTACTTCCAAAACAAACAGATCTACAGCAAGAATGAACAACCCCTAATTTAAAACCCCCATAACAGAAAAATATATGGATTTTTATCCCCTTTGTCAAGTATACTTCTGCATCAAGTATACTTTTGTTCTAAAATTTTTCTCAAAAAGGACTTGAGTATCTTTTTAAATAATTATTTTTAGGTATACTTTATTGATTATGTTGTTACAGTTATCCCAATTTCTTTCCCTTTGCTGCCCTCCACACAGCACCCCACTTCCCACCTCAAGTCCCATCCCCATTAGTTCATTTCCATGGGTCGTGCGTAAAAATTCTGATTTCACCTTTTCCTATGTATTCTCCACTTCCCCCTGTCTATCTTGTACCCATCAATTATGTTCCTAATCCCTGCACCATTTCCCCATTTCTCCCCTTCCCCTTTCTGGCTAATAACCCTAAGAGTCTCATACCTATGATTCTGGTCCTATTTTGGTTGTTTGTTAAGTTTGTTTTTGTTTTTATTTTTTTAGGTTCTGTTGTTGATAGTTGTGAGTACAATGTCATTTTAATGTTCATAGTTTTGACCTTCTTTTTCTTAGTAAACCCCTTTAACATTTCATATAGTAATGGCTGGGTGATAATGAGTTCCTTTAGTTTTACCTTGTCTGGGAAGCACTTTATCTGCCCTTTTATTCTAAATGATAGCTTTGCCAGAAAGAGTTATCTTGGTCTTTGGTTACTTTGCTCTGAATACTTACCAGGCCCTTCTTGCCTGCAAATTTTCTTTTGAGAAATCAATCACCTGAAAGTCTTATATGAAGCCCTTTGTAGGTAACATTTTCTGTTGCTGCTTTTAAGATTCTCTTTTTATCTTTAACCTTTGGCTTTTTTAACATTAATTTAATTTTCTTGTTGTTGTATTACATTTATCCCATTTTTACCCCCACTGCACTCCACTGCCCCACCCTCCCAACTCCCCTCCCACAGTCAATCCCACATGTTGTCCATTTCCATGGGTCATCCATGTTAGTTCCTTGACTAAACTGTTCCCCTTCTTTGCCTCTTTTCCTCCTCCCCCTCCCCCTCCACTCTACACACTGAAAGTCTATTCCTTATTTTCATGTCTCTGGTTCTGTTTTGCTCGTTTGTTTTGTTCATTATTGTCCTGTAATGGGTGAGATCATATGGTATTTGTCTTTCACTGACTAGCTTATATCACTAAGCATAATACTCTCTAGTTCCATCCATGCTGTTGCAAAAAGTAGTACTTTCTTCTTTCTTTCTGCTGTGTAGTATTCCATTGTATAGATGTATGAAAGTTTTTTTTTTTATCCATTCATCCGCTGATGGGCACTTAGGTGGTTTCCAGCACTTGGCTATTGTAAATAGTGCTGTTATGAACATAGGGGTGCATAGGTTCTTCTGAATTGGTGTTTCAGAGTCCTTAGGGTATAATCCTAGCAGTGGACTCACTAGCTCAAAAGACAGTTTCATTTTTAGTTTTTTGAGGAAATTCCATACTGTTTTCCATAGTATCTGCACCAGTCTGCATTCCTAACAGCAATACACCAGAGTTTCCTTTTCTCCACATTCTCACCAGCATTTGTTTGTTGATTTGTTAATGCTGAGCATTCTGACAGGTGTGAGGGGGTATCTCATTGTGGTTTTAATTTGCATCTCTCTGATGGTTAATGATGTTGAGCACTGTTTCATATGCCTATGGGTCCATTGTACGTCCTCCTCAGAGAAGTGATTGTTCAGGTCCTTTGCCCATTTTTAAATTGGGCTTCTGTCTCCCTGGTGTTGAATCATATAAGTTCTTTATATATTTTGGAGATCAAACCTTGTCTGAGGTATCATTGTAAAATATGTTTTCCCATACAGGTGGTTCCCTTTGAATTTTCCTGGTGTTTTCTTTAGCTGAATAAAACA
This sequence comes from Noctilio leporinus, assembly GCA_004026585.1. NCBI lineage: Eukaryota > Metazoa > Chordata > Mammalia > Chiroptera > Noctilionidae > Noctilio > Noctilio leporinus. The sequence goes on along the minus strand of PVIW01001748.1, from coordinate 55,827 downwards.
TTTTCAGTTTGATAAAGTCCCATTAAATTTTATTCCTTTTTTTCCTTTGCCCTTTGGGCAGCATTGGTAAATATGTTTCTGTGTAGGATATCTGAAATTTTACTTTAATATTTTCCTCTAGGATTTTTTTGGTGTCACAGCTTACGTTTAAGTATTTTACCCATCTTGAGTTTATCCTGGTATATGGTGTAAGCTGGCGGTCTAGTTTGATTTTTTTGCATGTCCCTGTTCAGTTTAGCCAAGACCACTTTTGAAGAGGCTATTTGTACTCCATTTTATGCTCCTACCCAGTTTGTTAAATATTAATTGACCATAGAGTCCTGGGTTTATTTCTGGGCTCCCTATTCTGTTCCATTGATCTATATGTCTAGTCTTATGCCAATACCAGACTGTTTTAATTACAGTGGCCTTATAGTATAGTTTCATGTCATGCATTGTGACTCTTCCTACTTTATTCTTCTTGCTCAAGATTGCTGTGGCTATTCATGGTCATTTTTGGCTTCATATAAATTTTTGAAGTATTTTTTCTAGATCTGTGAAATATATCATTGGTGTTTTAATTGGGATTACATTGAATCTATAGTTTGCTTTAGGTAGTATGGACCTTTTTTCTTTTTAAGATTTTATCCATTCCATTTAGAGAGAGGGGAAGGAAGAGAGGAGAGAGGGAGAGAGACATTAATGTATGGCTGCCTTTCATCTGTCTCCAGCCACGGACCTGGCTGAAGACCTGGCTTACATCTTGGTTATGTGCCCTGGCTTGGAATGGAACCAGTGATCTTTGGTTCACAGGCCAGCACCTTATCCACTGTGCCACCAGCTAGGGCCTAGTATGGACATTTTAATGATATTAATTCTTCCCATCCATGAACATGGTAAATGCTTTCATTTATTTGTATCTTCCTTGATTTCTTTATTCAGTGTTATGTAGTTTTCTGAGTATAAGTCTTTTATCTCAATGGTTAAGTTTATTCCCAAGTGCTTTATTTTTCTCATTGCTATGGTAAAAGGGATTTGTTTTCTAGCTTCTATTTCTGTTGTTTCATTGTTAGTATACAAATATGCCTTTGATTTCTGAATATTGACTTTATATCCAGGTATTTTGCTAAATTTGCTTATTAGGTCAAGATAGGTTTTTGTATGTACACTATCATGTCAACTTCAAATGACAGTTTTACTTCCTCCTTCCAATTTGGATGCCTTTGATTCCTTTTTCATGTCTAATTGCTATGGCTAGTAGTTTCAAAATGCTGTTGAATAGAAGTGGAGAGAGTGAACAGCCTTGTCTTGTTCCTGATCTTAGGGGGAAAGCTTTTAAGCTTTTGCCTATTGAGTATGATGTTGACTGTAGGTTTCTCGTATATGGCCTTTATGGTATTGAGGTATGCTCCCTCTATTCCCATTTTACTGAGTGTTTTTATCATAAATGGGTGCCGTACTTCAGCAAATGCTTTTTCAGCATGTATTGATATGATCATATGGTTTTTGTCTTTCATTTTGTTTATGTGGTGTATTATGTTTATTGATTTGCAAACATTGTATAATCCTTGCATCCCTGGGATGAATTCCACTTGATCATGGTGTATGAGCTTTTTAATGTATGTATTGCAGGATCCGGTTGGCCAATATTTTGTTGAGAATTTTAGCATCTATATTCATTAGAGATTTTGGCTTGTAGTTTTCTTTCTTAGTTGTATCTTCACCTGATGTTGGGATTAGAATAATATTGGCCTCATAGAGTTTGGGAGTCTTCCCTCTTCTTGGATTTTCCAGAATAGGTTGAGAAGGATAGGAGTTAGTTCTTTCCTAAATGTTTGGTAAAATTTGCTTGTGTACATGGGCTTGTGCACTGGGAGTTTTTTGATTGCTCCTTCAATTTCACTAGCTGTTGTTGGTTTATTCAGGCTTTCTGCTTCCTCTGGATTCATTATTATGCATTTTCAGAAACTTGCCCATTTCACCCAGGTCATCAAATTTCTTGTCACATAGGTGTTTGTAGTAATTTTGTACAATCTTTTGTATTTTTGTGGTATGGATTGTGATTTCTCTTTGGTCATTTCTGCTTTTGTTTATTTGGGTCCTTCCTCTTTTTTGCTTGAGTTTGGTTAAAGACTTATCAATTTTCTTTTTTCAAAGAACTAGCTCCTGGATTTATTGATTCTTTGAATTGTAATTTTAGTCTCTAAGTCATTTACTTCTGCTCTGCTCTTGATTATTTCCTTCCTCCTACTTGATCTGGGCTCTGTTTGTTGTTGCTCCTCTAGTTCTTACAGCTTTATGGTTAGGTTGTTTGTGTAAGCTTCTCCTAAGATTTTTAGGTAGGCCTGTATTGCTATGAATTTCCACTGAGGATTGCTTTCATTGTGTCCCATAGGTTATGGGCTGTAGTGTCTTCATTTTCATTTGTTTCCAGAAACTTTTTGATTTCTTCTTTGATCTCATTGTTAACCCATTCATTATTTAATAGCATGTTATTCATCTCCATGAATTTGAATGTTTTGGGTTTTTTCCCTTAGGGTTGGTTTCTAGTTTCAAGCCATTGTGATCTGAGAGGATGCTTGGTATGATTTCAATTTTCTTGTATTTGTGGAGACTTGTCCTGTATCCTACCATGTGGTCTCTCTTTGGGAATGTTCCATGTGCATTTGAAAAGAATGTGTACTTTGCTTCTTTGCACTGAAAAGTTCTGTATATGTCAGTTAAGTCCATTTTCTCTGGAGTATTGTTCAATGCCACAATATATCCTTAGTGCTTTTTTGCTTGGAAGATCTGTCCATTGTTCATAATGGGGTATTAAAATCCTCTATTATTAGTGTGATGCTGTCTATATCCTTCTTGAAGTCCTCCAAGATTTTCCTTATATATTTGGATGCTCTTATGTTGGGTACAAATATGTTAACAAGGGTTATATCTTCTTGATGGATTGTTTCCTTAAGTATTATGAAATGTCATTCTTTATCTCTTTTTATGACCTTCAGTGTAAAATCTATTTTGTCTGAAATAAGTATTGCTACCCCAGTCTTTTTTGTGTCCATTTGCTTGAAATATATTTTTCCATCCCTTCACTTTCAGTCTGTGTCAATCTTTTGTTCTGAGGTGGGCCTCTTGTGGACAGCATATATGTAGGCCATGTTTCCTTAGCCATTCAGCTACCCTAAGTCTTTTGATTGGTGCACTTAATCCATTTACTTTTAAAGTTATTACTGATAGGTACTTCTTCATTGACATTTTTCTCCTTTGTACCTGTGTTCCTCTCTCTCTGTTTCCTTTTTTTAAAAGTTTTTTTAAAAGATATTATTTATTAATTTTAGAGAGAGGGGTAGGGAGAAAGGCAGAGAGGTAAAGAAACATCAGTGTATGGTTGCCTTTCACCTGCCTCCAGCTACAGATCTGGCTGAAGACCTGGCTTGCAACGTGGTTATGTGCCTTGCTAGGGAATGGAACCAGAGACCTTTGGGTTCACAGGCTGGCACCCTATCCACTGTGCCACCAGCCAGAGCTTCTCTGTTTCCTTATATTTTTGAAGCAGACCTTTAGCATCCTTTGCAGTACTGGTTTGGTGGAAGTGTATTCTTTTAGCCTTCTTTTGTCTGGTAAACTCCTGATTTCCCAGACCTTCCATTTTGAATGAGAGCCTTACTGGGTAGAGTATTCTTGTTTATAGGCCTTTGTTTTCCATTACTTGGAATATTTTTTGCCATTCCCTTCTGGCTTGTAGTGTTTCTGTTGAGAAATCAGATGATAACCTTATTGGAACCCCCTTATATGTTATTAGCTGTTTCTCTCTTGATGCTTTTAGGATTCTCTCCCTGTCTTTGAAATTTGCCATTTTAATTATGGTGTGTCTTGGAGTGGGTCTGTTTGGATTCATCCTCATTGGGATCCTCTGTGCTTCCTGAATTGAGTGATGTTTTCACTCATCAAGTTAGGAAAGTTTTCTATCATTACTTTTTAAAACAGGTTTCCCATCCCTTGTTTCTCTTCTCCTTCTGGTATCCCTATAATAAGGATATTATTGCCTTTCATGTTGTCCAGCAGCTCTCTTAAAACCTCTTCATTCTTTTTTCAGTCTTTTTTTTCATTTTATAGCACTGTCTTGAAATACATTGTCCTCCAGCTTGCTGATCCGATCCTCTGCTTCCTCTGGCCTGCTGCTAATTTCTTCTACTATATTCTTAAATTTGGAAACCATATTCTTCATTTCCTCCTGGCTCTTATAGTTTCTATGTCCTTTTTAATGCTGGTGTAGTTTTCCGTAAGTTCCTTGTAGCTTCCCTGGAGTTCATAATTCCCCTGGAGTTGTTTGCAGTTTTCTTTGAGCTCACTGAGCTCATTGAGCTTCTCTATCATCATTATTTAAATTCCATATCTGATAGTTTGCTTGCCTCTATTTTATGTAATCTTTCTGGGGATTCCTCCTTTCCTTTTGGTGATGGATTGTTTCTTTTTTTCCCCATTTTTAAGTGTTTCTTCTTGTTTGCTTTTGCTTTTTCAATTGGGTTTTTTGAGTTCCTGTCTTTGTGGTGTGACTTTCCGTCTTTACTTCCTGGATTCACCTCTGGTGATGTCAGGTCATTCCATAATCTGGGCCTAGTCAGCCTGTTGGAGCCAAGAAGAGAGCCACTGTCTATGTGTCCTTTAGTTTCTATTTATTTATTTATTTATGTTTTGATCAACTGCATGTATTTATTTATTTATTTCAGAGAGAGGGGAAGGGAGAGAGGAAGAGAGGGGGAGACACATCAATATATGGTTGCCTTTCACCTGCCCCCAGCTACAGACCTGGCTGGAGATCTGGCTTGCAACCTAGTTATGTTGTCCTGGCTGGGGATCGAACCAGTGACCTTTGGGTTCACAGGTCAGCACCTTATCCACTGTGACATCAGTCAGGGCTCCCCTTCAATTTTTAGTGCAACTGATCTGTGCTTGCCTATCAGGTGTAGGTACCACTGGGCAAGGCTGATTAGCTCTGTTTTAATGCTATCAATCTGTGATCAACTGCTAGGCTCAGATGCTGCTGAGTGGGAGATTGACTCAGTTATAAATCAATGAATCTGTGATCAGTGGTCACCTTAGGTATTATTGGGCAGGGGCAATTAATTCAGTTATAATTAATGAATCTATGGTCAGTTGTCAGCTCAGGCACTGTTGGGCAAGACAGATAGAGTCAGTTGTAATCCAATGAATCTATGATCAGTTGCCAGGCCCAGAGGTTGCTGTGCAGTACAGATTGATTCAGCTGTAAATCAGTGAATCTGTGATCAGCTGCCAGGGAGCGCTCCACAGGTGTCCCTATTTTCTTTTAATTGTATGACCGAGCTTTCTGTCTGGCCAAAGCAGCAGCAGTTCCACAGCAATAACTGCATCACCAAACTACACCGCCAAACTGAGTCCTCTCTTTCCTGGTTCTGCCCCTTCTACTTGTCTCGATGAGTATTTCCTCTTTATATCTTTGTTGGACTTCTGTGCAATTCAATATTCTGGAATTTATGGTTGTCTGTAATTTTGAGGTAGATATATTCTTTTTTAGCTGTGGAGTGAGAGGCAGTATGTCTATCTACAAATCCATCTTGTTCAGAAGTCAGATTTGAGTATTTCTTATTAAGGATTTCTGACAGCTATTAATGCTGCAGAACCATCCAAATGTAGTGGTATAAAACAAGTGCTTTGTTAGGCTCATAACATATCAGTTTAAAAGACTTGAGGAATGGAGGTAAATCAGAAGCTGAGGTATTTTAATGTCCAGGAGCAGGAACTAACTGGAAGTAATTCTCATTCAGATGTTTAGCAGTTGATACTGACTGTTGTCCAGAATCTCAGCTGGGGCTGTCACCTAGAAATCCATATATGGCTTGCTATGTCACATGGTGACACTGGATATTTCATGTGGTACTCAAGGCACCAAAGGAAAGTGTCCCAAAATAACTAAATGGTAGCTATATCAATTTTGACATCCTAGCTTCATAAGTCACCCAGTATTACTTCCACCATAGTCACAAACCCATCTAGTTTCAAGAGGAGAAATTTGGATTCTACCTCTTGGTAGTGTGCCTAAGTCACATTTTAAGAATATGTGGAATAGAAGATGAAGTTGTTTTTAGAAAATACAGTGTGCTGAAGTATTTTTCTTTGACTTTTTTTGTTGCCTTTTATAAATTGGTCTTTCATTGTATATCCCAAATGTTTAATAATTAATGAATATTTCTGATTTTTTAATTATTACTTCTATACCATACAACAGTGACAAGCTGAGCCCTCTTAAACAGACGGACGTGTTCTTCAGTATTTATTATTATTATTATTATTATTATTATTATTACTATTATTTTGAGCCTCTCCTAGATAAATTTACAGTTTCTCTCAGGCAATCCCCAAAGAGCTCTACTCTGCATATATGCTGGTCATACCAGTTCATTGTGGGGAACCTGGAAAGCAAAGAAATCTACTCTGCGCCCGCATGAAGAACCCAGCCCTATATAAGCCAGACCCAGGCAGTAGTTACAGGAGCCAAATCTTCAATAGTGTGTTTTCTCCTGATGCATCAAGCTCTCTTACTTTTTCTTTCCCTTCACTTTGTTTTCGACGAATCTTTCTTTTTGAATCTGCCTTCTGTGTTGAGGAAGGGGTGAATCTCTTTGCTAGTGGCACCTTATTGAATCCTGTCACTTTATTTTTTCCATGTTGGAGTCTCTTGGGTTAGCAGTTATAAAATCCATCAGCAAAAAAAAAAAAAAAAAGTTTTACCTCTTTTATTTTAATTTTTGGTATTATTTTTACTCTTTTTAACTCTTGCACCGTTGAGTTGTCTGTGAGCCTTAGTATAACGTTAAATATAATGGGACTGTGGATATCCTTGACATTTTCTTGACTGTAACAGAAAACTTCTGTGTTTTCATTAATTAAAATTGTGTGATTGAAATCAGAATATATTCTCTATGGTCTCTCTTTTTAATTTATTATTTATTATTTATTTTATTACTATTATTTAATTTTATTTTATTGTTGTATTATATTCATCACATTACCCCCTTCCCTCCCCTTCTCCCCTACCCATTGCCCCACCCCACAATCAATCCCACTTGTCCATGTCCAAGCATCATCCATGCTAGTTCCTTGACTAAACTGTTCCCCTTATTTGCTTCCTTCTCCCACTTCCCTCTCCTCTCTGCCCACTGAAGGTCTGTTTCTTGTATTCATGTATCTGGTTCTGTTTTGCTTGTTTTTTTTTTTTTGTTCATTAGTGTCTTGTAATGGTATTTGCCTTTCACTGACTGCCTTATTTCACTAACCATTTCACTCTCCAGTTCCATCCGTGCTGTTGCAAAAGGCAGGAAGTTGCACTTTGGAATTTGATATCTAATCATTACTATTTAATTTTAATTATTTATTGCAATCTTAACTATTATAAAATGGCTTTCTTCCTCTCTTCCTTTCTTCATCTCTCTATCCCTCTCTTCCTTTTACTTTCTTCCTTCCTGTCTTTTTTTCTTGCTTCATTTCTTAATACTTTTAAATATCTAATTTCTACCTAATCAGGCATTAAGATCATCAAATCTGATTTTCTTTTATTGCTTATACTTTCATCCCTTAAACATCATGTAAGTGTTTCTCCATTGTCTTCTGGCATTAAAAGATACTGTAGGAAAAGTCATTACTCTTCTACCCTGTCCACGATGCTGTAACAAAATACCAGAGACTGGGTACCTTATTAACATTAGAAATTTATGGGTCACAGTTCTGAAAACTAGAAATCTAAAATCAAATTGCCAGCATGGCAGGATAAGACCCCTCTTCTTCATTGCAGACTTCTTTGTTTTATGCTCACAAGGTGAAGGGACTAGGAATTTTTCTGGAGCTACTTCTTAAAATTTTTAAAAATTGAATTTTAATCCTCACATGAGATTATATTTATTTATTTTAGAAAGATAGGGAGGAGAGAGATTGGTTGCCTCTGTATGTGGGATTGAACCCGCAACCTGTTTGTGCCCTGACCAGGGATTGAACACACAACATTTTGGTGTCTGAGACAACACTCCAACCAGCTGAGCCCCCCAGCCAAGGCTTTAATGATATTTAAAAACTGTATTCTCCTTTCCTTTTGTTTGGGCAGTTTTGACATCTGTACTTAGTCCTCATGCTGTTCAAAGTAGGTGGCCCAGAGGGTGGGACTCTCACCTTCTGGAAACTAGACATTCATTTTGCTGTTGGTTTCTGGGTTGGACCACTGCAGTGTCAGCAGTCCCCAGTGTTCTCTACCATGGCATGCAGCTGCTCCAGCCCCTTTGCCTGGCTGTGCTGGGCTTAGTTGTTTTTGGCAGCTTGGATACTAGTAGTAGTTTGAAGCTTGTGTGGTTTTCTTTGTTTCTTATTTTAAATGCAAATGGGGCTTGTGATTTTTGTTCCTTTTGTTTTCATTATCTTATTGCTCTATTTCTAGAAAAAGCAGAAAGATTCAGTGTTAAGCTGCTACCATGTTCTTCTAGAATTACAATGAATATGATTATTTTCATCATAATGAAAATATGAAATATATTTCTCACTTAAGTCAGATACATAAAGAACAGAATTTTCATGTAGGAATATCAGACTCTCTGAAATGGATCCATGAGCAAAGTACGTTTCCCACTGGTGAATTTTTAAGATGCACTCATGAAAAGAGCATCATTGTGAGAGGGCAGCTCCACAAACATGTTAGACAAGCAAATCTGTGCAGTGGGTCTGTCATTCCCCCATAAATAAAATTGGGTAGAAGAAAAAAATCAGACTTACATGTTACAAAAATAATGTTCTTTATTTTAGTCGACAGAATTGGATTAGACCCCAGCATCAGCATGCATTTGCCATTGTTTTCTTTTTATATTAACTACAGGAGACTCATTAGAATTTCATGGATGTAATTGTTTCTGGGTTACATCCTCAATTAATGACTATAATTGAAAGAGATCGGATAGGACTGGGATGACGTGACTGTAATTTAAGTGTAAGATGTCTGGGCCTCTATTTATAATGCATTTTTTTCCTTCTGCGGAGGAGTATTTACGAGAGGCAGAAATAAATGCATTTTAAGCAGCAATGTCTCAATCAAAACAATGTGCATATTGTGTGTTGGGTGTTGTTTTCTGGGTGCTGTTTGGCAACTCTGCAGCCCTCAGCAGGCTGCATGTGCGTAAAAAGGTTTGTGCTCACATCTTTTGGGAGGACTTAGGGAGGGAGAACATGCTTTAACAAAGGGGAAGTGGAAAAGAAGGCTATCTCTGTCTTGTATGTCCTGTGTTATAACAACTGTTCAAAAGCCAGCATCCGAGTCGACATTTGTGAAGGAGTCCCTAATCAGTTTTAAATTATGTCATGGGAAAAGAAAAAAGGACTCTCTCAGCCCCTAATTAAGGCTTTTCTCTCTTTATATCCTCCCCCCAAAGTAGATATTAACCTTATTAGCTTTTTGAGCAATGCACCACTGATTACCTACACACAGGCTTAGAAAGCAGCTGCGAGGGGCAGCTAGACAATCATCTGGAGTTGACCAGATTTGCTCTAGATTCTGGGAACACAGAAGTCTGTAGACTGGTGCTATTGGCTTCAGGGACATCTGCTATTTCTGCATCCAAGGTCCGATAGGGACTGTGCAGCTAGTATGTGTCCATTTCAATAGTAATGACCTTTGTCTTGTGGGTCTATGAATATGGTGGGAATGGCAAAGACAGCCATAGGACTGAAGATGTGATAGATGATCTGGAGAACCCAAGATGTGTAGCTAGCCAAATTACCACGGAGAGAAAAGAAAAAGTAGAACAATATGCAAGTAGGAATAGAAAAAAGAAAGAGGAAAGGAAGGGAGGGGCCGCTGACTCATAGGCGATTTAACAGTAATAATGTGACAAATATGTATGTCTCTTCATAACTCTTGGGCTGAGCTAATGAGTATTTTCTACATCACTTCTACTTCAGAAACATGAGACTACTTGCTAGAATCATGATTGTCTGAGCTCACCACAGACCTACAGAAATCAGAATTTCTGGGCATGGTCCCAGGAAGCTGTATGTTCCCAAGATCCAAGATGATTCTGACAGACAGGGTCTGGGAACAACAAGGGATGAGGCAATGGAAAGTAGAAGAAATGAAATGGCTGTGACAGGCTAGAGAAGGTGTCTGGGAAACAGTGCACTGAGGTCAGATTCCACAGGTAGGTATCCAGCACTCACAGCCCCATAAGGGGGCTGTGGGTCAGAAGAGTTCTGTTTCTTTTTATAAGCTACTCATCTAATAAGTGGCAGAGTCATGGTTTACACTTCTATGCCTAAGACTGTCTTTGTGCCATGCTTAAGTCAAAAGATTTAGGAAAATGTTAGGATTCAGATGGCAGCTTACAGGTAAAAGACAACATGTTTTGGGATCCAGGTTTTGAATTTGCCACATACTTAGACAAGGACACCTTTCAGGACAATGGTGTGGAAGGTAGAACTCACTGCCAGTTCCCTTACTTCGTGTGCCTCAGTTGTCTTTGATTGTAACATTCTTCTGCCTGCATTTTCCCTTTCTAACTCCTCCAGTTTTTCTAGTTAATCTTGTTCCTTTATGACTCTGGACTTTGACTGTAAAGAAACATGATTAATTTTGTTTAGTTTCATATTTCTCAAACTTATTTGCCCACCAACTTTTTACATGAAATACCTACTATCCACTATGGGAAAACATTCTAGACATTTAATAAAGCTATCCTAGTGCTTCTTTCTACAGCTGTAAGATAGATTTAGTCATTTTTTGTGGCTTACCTTTTGTATTAGGGTGCTCCAGAGAAACAGAACATATGAATATATATTCTATTACACACACACACACATGCATGCATGCTCACACACACACACACAAAGCCCTTATATCCAGAAAGTATCTAGCCATATACTATGCAAAATAGAGACATTTATTGAAGAAGATACATGGTACAAGAAACATTGTATATAGAACAATGATGCCTTAGTCTCCTTCAAAGTAGGTGCCTTGGGACCTCACACAATTCTCCCAGTCATCATCAGCTACCCTGTCATATTTTCCTAAATTTCATCAAAGGTCTAAAATCTCCTCCCAAAGGTGATTTTAGTTTTGGAAAAAGCCAGAAGTCACAAGGTGCCAAATCTGAGCTGTAGTTGGGCTGAATCACCTGGTGATTTGATGTTTTCCTTAAAAACTCTTCACAAGACACGATGTATGAGCTGATGCTTTGTTGTGATAAAGCAGCCAGTCATCGGTTGCCATAGCTGTGGCCTTGTAAGTCATCCAAAAGGTTTCTGAGAAGGAATGTTCAAGCTTAATGTAAAATTTGATGCAGATCCATTGCTCTACTCATTCAGTCATTTTGAATGTGATGGCCACACAGTACACATGCTCACTCAACAGTGTCTACTATTCCCCACTGACTAGAATAGTGAAGTTGTCATTGTTCACACACGCACATTCCAGTCTGCTCTTCTTGGCTGCCAGGTTACATCAATGTCTTGCAAACCATTCTTGTTATATTAACTGTGGCTGGACTTTTTCCAGACATAAAGAATTGGCTCAGGTTATTATGGAGGCTTATAAATCTAAAATCAATAGGCTAGAAACCCATAGAGTAGCCAATGTTACAGTTCAGCTCCAAAAGCCTTCTGTTGCAGAATTTCTCCTTGTTCTGGATCAGAACAAGATCAGTCTTTTCTTCTATTCAGGCCATCAGCTGATTGAATGAGGTCCTACATTAGTGAGGATAATCTGTTTTACTCGAAGTTCACTGGTTTAAAACATCCTCACCAAAATGTCAAAATAACATTTGACTACATACATGTGACCTGGGCAAGTTGACACATAAAATTAACCATCACAGTTATCCTATAAGACATGACAAAAAATGAAAACAAATTTTTCCATTTTAAGAACTAATTCTGTATTTATTTCATCACAGTTGAGTTTAGAGATATGTACTTCTAGTGCTGAGAGTAAAACTGTGGAAGCAAGAATCTTTCTAATAATGACCATATTTATTAAATGTCTTCCTGGAGTAAATGTTAAAAGTGTAGTTGTCAGACTGGAAGAGTGAACTGAACAAGAATAGGTCAAGGGTAAGAATAAAAGCTAGGTCAGTACAAAAATATAGAAATGAAAAAATTGATAGAAATTTACTGATGAGATTCCTTAGTAAAAGTGGGTAGCGACATCAGTAACCTAAGGTTTGCTGATGCAGGATGGGATGATGCTTTTCCTTTTTTTTTTTTTTTTTTTTGATCATTTGTTCAGAGAAGCTCTAATTGGTCAGCACTTCATGCAGATAGATATTGTAGGTGAATCTCATCAGCATGCTGCAAACTTACAATTATTCAAATAGCACAAAGTCATCAAATATGCAGAAATCAAAATAACATAGAGAGCCAATAATTCCTATTCTGTCCCCTATTATTGTACGGTTTTACCCACATTTGTGATAGGAAGGCATTTCAACCTTGAAATTAAAAAGGGAACATGGTGTGGTAATTTAGTCATACATTTGTCTTTTAATTGTTTTGAAGATGATCTAGGCAAATGTACAACATTGAAGCATGCATATTTTCAGTGTGTGGTCCAATTCTATTCATGTCTTGTGTGATGGATTCAGAAGTTCAGATCATCTTAGTTAATAGAAAATGTATTAAAATCTGTTTAATAGTGGTGTTTTAGAGATTTAAATATAAAATAGTTCATCTGAATAACACCTTTACATTCTGAAAAGTTAGAGTGCTTGGAAAGTGAATACACCGGACATGAAATATCTCCTGAACTGGAATTCTGTATTTCCTGAGTTTGAATTCATCTGTCAATCCAGAAAAGACCATTTTCTTTCTCCATCCCAGCCTTCTCCTACCTCAGCATATAGCTGTGACATCAAAGCTTAAGATAGTGCCTGCCAACCAGAGTCCTGGAGCATCTTTGGAGAGAATGGCCCTAGAGAATATTGGCTGTCACTGAATTGGAGGAGAAATTCACAGCAGAAGGTACCACCTGCTACTTCCTATTGAACCAAGTCCCAATTATAATATGGCCACAGAGACCACCTCCTATGTGTCACAACAATGTCTCATTTAAAGATGTCAGGAAAATGGCCTAATGGCAAATTCTGTCACAAAAGAAATATACCTGTAAATGTAAGAGAATCTGATGGCCTAGAACTCTACTGTCACTTGTAAACTGAATAATCCAAGGCAAGATATTAACCTTTCTGTGTTTATATTCTTTCATCTGTAAAATTGATATAACTATCATTTATTGAGGTTGTATTAGGTGCTATATACTTTTCATACTTTACCTCTCTTGATCTTCACAATAACTTTAGGAAGTAGAGTAGACATAATTATACACCCACACATTCCTTAGAGAAGAGATAATTGATGCTTAAAGATTTCACATCTTGCCTGGATCTCATGAGCATGGAGAAACAATTTGAATGCAAAGCCTCCATAATGCTTAACTTTCATTACATCACTGACCTTCAATATTCTCATTAGCATTTACATGTTGGTCTTGGACTAAATTTATGTAAGGCTTGCAAAACATGTAGCACAAATGCATGAAAATAAATGTCCGCTTTAGCACCTGTATACATCAGCAGCAATAACAGTCTTCTTAGGTAAACTTTTTATTAATCCCTTTCCATCATTTATTTCCTTCACCTTCCTTAAGTGCTAATGAATTCAACCAGTACTACCTAATGGCTATCTGTCCATGTAGTTGAAACTTTTTAATTATTTCCATTTATTACATGAATGAATATGTTCTCTCTATAGTTTCAGTTGTTTTATGCAGGGAGAGTTAAGAAGTCTTGTGTAGAAGCTCAGAGTAGATTCTTAATTCTTCCATTGGACTTTGAGGGAAACACCTCTGGAGTTCCATTTTCTCATTTCTGAAAAGGGAATAATGAAGATTTTGAGACAGAGACTTTAATATAAGAAGACCGTTTGGGAGCACTCTTGGGTTTGACACCTGTGGGGACGGACAAGAAAGCAGGATTGAGCAGAGGGGAAAGGTGGCCTTAATCAGTGTCAGGAAAGGTCTCAGGTAATCCTGTGGGTAACTATAAAGTGGGATGATCCTTCAGAGTTGTTTGAAGTCAGGGAAAGGGAACTGAGTCTTTGTAACCTTACAATAGCCAATCCTGAATGCAGGTTGCTCCTGGAAGAGGACATGACTTTAGGTGAGTTGTCTTTTTATTTAAATCCTCACCCCAGGGTATGTCTTATGGATTTGAGAGAGAGAGAGAGAGAGAGAGAGAGAGAGAGAGAGAGAGAGAGGGATTGGTTGAAAGAAAAACATCAATCAGTTGCCTCCTATATGTGCCTGGTCCAGGGATCAAATCTGCAACCTAGGTATGTACTCTGACCAGGGATACAAAACCTTTTGGTGTATGGGACAATACTCCAATCAACCGAACTACCCAGCCAGGGTGAATTGGCTTTCTTTAGACCAGAATAAGTTCCAGAATGGACTGACAGCCAGAAGCACTTGCAGCTTCTGGGGAATTATGACCTTCAGTTTTTAAAGGGGCCTTGACCAGCATATTAGAGTATCCACCATAGATAGTGATAGACCTGTTTTAGCAAATCTATTTATGAATCTTATCTACATTCTCTTGATTAATGATCATGCAGACTCAGGCAAGTCATTACCTCATGAGTATCTGTCTATGTTCAGACAGAAATAACTCTTATTATATTATATTGAACCTTGTATTAAGCTGAAATCTGTCTCCAACTTCCTTAATCCTTGCACAGAGAAGATTCTGAGGAGACTGCTTAAAGAGCTCAACCTGGAATTGGAACAAAGTAGGAAGTACAATGCTTAGAAATTATAAATGCTTTCTGGAGAAAGAAATTGTTGAGTGAAATGCAGAATTTATGTAGCTAATGGCTGCAGATAGCACCAGTCTTTACTTACATTAATAGTTTTCAGCCCCTGAGTAAGAATAATGGCTAATATTTATTGAATATTCACTACATACTGGACACTGTTATAAGAGGGTCACATTAAGTTAATTATTTTAATGTCACAATAACTATAGAATAGGCTTTATAATCACATTATAAAACACATTTCATAAATGAGAAAACAGGCTCAGAGAGGTTAAAATGTATAACTAAAGTCACATGCATAGAAGGTAATAAAACCTGGAACACTATTTTACACCTCAGAATGGAAATGTTAGTAAAGGAAATTGGCACTTAACATTTTAATCCTTATTCATCTTCCTAATCTTTTCTTTTTCTCTTGCCATAATTAGTCTCCTAGGGCAGCCCTAATGAAATAACACAAACTGGGTAACTTAAAGCAATAGAAATTTATTCTCTCACTGATCTGGAATCCGGAAGTTGAAAATCAAGGTGTTAGCAAGGTTGGTTCTTCCTGAAAAACTCTGAGGGAGCGTGTATTCCATGCCTTTTTCTTAACTTCTGGAGTTGTCAACAGTCTTTGGCTTGTAGACTCATCATTCCAATTTCTGCTTTTCTTGTCACATGGTATTTTCCCTGTGTGTCTGTTTCTATGTTTTTCCCCTTCTTAAAAGGATACTAGTCAGGATTAAGAGCCACTTAATAGAGAATGATCTCATTTTAACTTGATTATGCCTACAAAACCTTATTTCCAAATGTCATTCATGGGTAACAGAAATTCAACATATTCTCTTGGGGAATGCATTTCAAACCATATCACCACATAATTTTCAAGTAGGTTAATTCTCCTGGGAAACCTGAATTTTATCAATGTGTATTTCCTCTGTGTCTAAAATGTGTTTAGTGTTGTGCTAACCACTAGAGGTAGAGTGGTTAAAAACTCTTTGACTTCACAGTCAGTCAAAATATTAAGCTTCTACTGTTTATCAGGCACAGGTACAAGAACTGAAGATCCAGTAATGAGTGGAATAAAGTGTCTCTTCTCTAGGAGTTTATCTTTAAGTGCAACATAGATAATAAACACATAAAAACATGATCATTTCTGATACTAAAATATGCAATAAAAAATTGAGCAAGGAAATATGAGAAAGAGTCACTAGGGTAGGATGAATACTTTAAGACTCAGGCATGCTCTCCCTGGAGGGTAACATTTGAGATGACGCTTGAGTGACTCCAAGGAAGCAGTCATGCAAAGACCTTGGAGCAGAAGGGTAGCTAAGGGCAAATAGCCTGACTAGGAATATCTATAAAATGTTTAGGAATGAGACTAGAAATCACTTTCCTTAATGCATATGAACTAAGAGAAAAACAAAAAGAAACATGTTAGCGAACTAAGTGGGTAAGGAGTTTGGCTTTGATCATTCTTTTTGTTGGAAGTTACTTAAGGTGTTTTTTAAGGACAATGATTTCAATATGAGTTTTAGAAACATCCATCTGGCTGCATTCTGTATGTTAGACTGTGGATAGAGAAAACAAAATTAGAAAGACCACTTAGGCAACTACTTACTGGATGAATTCAAACAAAAGTTGATGAGAACTTGGATCAGGGTTGTAGTGGTGAAGTTAGTAAAAACAAGTTGGAATAGAGATATATTCTATTTATTTATTTATGTAAAGATTCTATTCATTATTTTTAGAGAGAGGGGAAGTGTGGGAACCAAGAAAATGAGAGAAGCATCACTGTATGGTTGCCTTTCACCTGTCTCCAGCTGGGGACCAGGCTGGAAAACTGGCTTGCAACCTGGGTATGTGCCCTGACTGGGAATCGAACCAGCAACACTTGGGCCCACAGTCTGGTACTCAATCCATTGTCATACCAGCCAGGACTATGGGATAGAGATATACTTTAGAAATAAAGGGGATGAAACTTTCTCATGAAAGAAAAAAAGCAAATCAAGTATGATACTTCTCCAGCAAAGAATCCAGTGTTATGGGAGGGTTCACAGGAAGAGATAGTTCTAATTCATTGTATTAAGTGCTAATATAAGAATAAGTCCAGGCAGATTTTCCAAAACTATTTGGGGAAACTTGAAGGGAGGTTAGAGTTCCCTCAAGATTGCTGAACTCGTATCTTTTATAGCTCATAGTTTGTCCTATTCTCATTTCAAAGGCTGGCATGTCTATGAGAAACAGGTTACACATGTCTTTTTGCACAATTAGAACTCACATCAAATTACTATATGTTTTGATGAAAATTGTTTCACATCTTCTGAAATAAAATGAGTATATATTAGAGTATTGGGAAACCATTTAATGAATGGAGGGTGGGTGAGAATCAGAACATGAGATTGGTCCTGATATTCTTCTCTCTGACTCTAGAGAAATAAAACTGGAGGCAGCAGAATATTGGTCTAGAAAGAAACCTCATGTGAGAATATAACGGGAAGTCACAATTCACCTGGAGCCAGTCTCATGCTGCTATGTGCTAAAGAACTCTGGGCCTCTACTGTGCCAACAAAGTTTCTTTCAAAATGTGATATATTCTTCCTTGGAAAGGACAAAAATTCAGAATGGAACTTGCATTACTTCATAAGCTTATAAACTCCATTTCCATAGACAGGATCATCTGTATCAGTATTTAACAAACTATCAATAGTGTAGCCTTTATAATTATAATTACTCTGTATTAATCATTATTAAGGGAGAAATACTATTGCCAAATCAGGCATAAAACTTCCTATAATGCCTGAACAGATTGTAACTTTATATATTCTACCTTGTGCTTAGCTCATTTTATCTCCCCAATAGTAAAGATTTCACCTTGATGCAGTATATTAGCTTATTATGCTGCTCTTTTGGGCTCCTGACCACTCATGCATGGGTTGTTTCTCTTGAGAACCTGTCCCTTTTATAATTTCTTTCCCAACATTGGGACTGTATTTATTTCACTGCATCTGTAAGCTGGTCTAACATACATTTTGTATGTCTCTGATTTATGGGTTAGTTTCTGTGATATATCTGTATGAAAATATATTAAGTCTCTCAAACAAGCCATGACCTTTTGGAACTCTGCCTGAAATACAAATTGTTATTATCATTTTGGAGTGTATAGTAAGTTCACTATTTACCTGCCTACTCATAGATTAGGAAGCAAGATACAAATCAATGTTTTCATAATCAATGTTGCTTTTCTATAAAATAAAAATTCAAATATTCAGTATACATATCAATGAGGCTAAGTTGTAAAGGGAAGGTCTAGCGAAAAAGAGATGAACTGGAGCAAGATTTAAGCAATTATAATTGGATTGGCACAGATGGAGCATTTACGCTCAACCATATATCCAGAAAGTATCCAGCCATATACTATGAAAAATAGAGACATTTACTGAAAAAGATACAAGATACAAGAAACATTGTACATAAGACAATGATGCCTCAGGCTCCTTTAAAGTAGGCACCTTGGGATCTCACACTGTTCTTCCAGTCACCATTAGCTGCCCCATCATATTTTCCTGAATCTCATTGATGGGCTGAAGTCTCTTCTCTTTGAACGATGATTTTAGTTTTGGGAAAAGCCAGAAGTCACAGGGCACCAAATCTTGTCTTTAGCCAGGGTTTAATCACCTGGGTAATTTGATATTTCACCAAGAAACCCTGCATAAGTCATGATGCATATGCAGGTGTATTGTCCTAATGACGCTGCCAATTATCAGTTTTGTGGCTTTCTGGATCATCTGAACAATTTCCGGGAAGGGGTGTTCAAAGCTTAATGCAAAATTTGATGCAGATTTATTGCTCTACTCAGTCATTTTGAACAATTTGGCCATGCAGTACATGTCCTCACTCAACAGGATCTACCGCCCCGACTGACTAGTACAGTGAAGTCATCATAGTTCACACATGCACATTCCAGTCCACTCTGCTTGGCTGCCAGGTTACACTGATGTCACACAAACCGTTCTTGTTATATTAATGATGGTTGGACATATTCTGGAAAGATCTTATATGTATATGGTATAGGCATATATATAGGATGGGGCAAAAGTAGGTTTATAGTTGTTCACATGGAAAATAGTATAATAATTAATAAAAATACAATAATAAACTTTGCATTTTGCTTACTCATGGCTCTAAACCTGCTTTTGCCCCACCCTGTATATATAGAGGATATGTGTGATAAAGTGGCAAAATTTTAGTAAAATAAACAACATACCACAAAAGTGGTATGAAATAAATTTATTCTTATATGCCAATACATAAACATAGTCATTATTTTTTTAATTGTTCAAAAATGTCTCCATTTGTTGCAATAATAGACTCCATTCAACTTTGGAATCTTAAGCATGCTTTAATTAACTTTTCTTTATCCATGGACATCTTTCAGTCTTAGCTTGAATAGCCTCTTTATTGGAATGAGGTTGTTTATTAACTTCTCTCTCACAAATGCATCATACATAGTAGTCTAAAGGATTTGCATCTGGTGAACTAGGTGGCCAGATTTCCTTTGACCAGAATTCAGGAACACTGACACTGAGAAATTCTTGCACCTTTTTGGTGTTATGTGCTAGTGTACCATCTTATTGAAAGATAAAATGACATCCATTTGCAACTTACTTCATCCATGGTACAACTACTTTTCTCAAAATGTCAAGGTAAACATTTTGGATCTTCAATGATGATCTCCTGGATTCTGTGTACAATATCTGGACTTGTGCCATCCTTGTGTATCTTATGTGTTTTCCTGCTTGGTGTGGTGACATCAGGATCAGCATCATAAACCTTCTTCATGTTGTCAACTGTACATAAAGGGATGTTACTGAAATCTGTAATTTCCTTAGCAGTTCACCCTGCACCATGTCCAGAAATGATGGTTGCTCTAACATCATATTCCTTCGGCATGATGGTTGCTCTCAGAATTTCATATTTTATATCTGAAACAATGATATTAAATCATAACCTTAGAAACATAGCTTTTCAAAATTAATAAGAAGCATGTGAAATGAGGAGATGTAAAGTTATTGCCCATTCATCATGTGCACCCTGTATATAAGTGTGTGTGTATATATATATATATATCCATACATATAAATGAATAAATGAATATATATATATATATATATATATATATATATATATAATCTCAGGATTAACTCCTATATCATGACTTACTCTTGAAGTTCATATATCTTTCAGTGTTGTGCTCAGATTTAACTAGTACAAGTACTGGTAAGCTTAATGCATATCTACTGTGGGCTGACTTTAATATAGGTAATCTACCCTTAATTGTGTTAAAATTAGTTAGCAATTTTATAATCTTAGTTCTCCCATTAATCCATCAAATACCTACTTATGGCCATTATATTTTCATTTGGTAAGGGAAAGAAGAAACAAATCTTTTTGTGTTATTTTCTCTTAAAAAGGGGATGGATGTAATACAACAATAATAAAAATTAAAAAAAAAAAAAAAGATGTACTGAGAAAAGGAAATTAATGTGAGTCAATTCTCCTTCTTTGGACTAATGTAAGAAAAGTTTGTGAGTTCCAGATATTTGACCACTTTATTGATTTCTGCTTTTACATTGTATTTCTAAAAAATGGTCATTAATTTTTCTATAGCCACTTAAACCAGTGCTTAAAACACTGCCACTTAATTTTAAAGATACTAAACTCTACTGCCATGAAAAGTTTTAACTTAGGATTTCTAAGGAAATGTTAGAGCAATTATTTTAAGTGAAACCATAGAATACCTTACCCTAAAACAGTAACTAACTTTCCCAAAGAACATAATTATTCTTTGCAGTACAGTTTAGAATAAAAATTAAGACCATCAATTTAGAGCATACATAGAAATATACTCTAAGTTGCCCTAAATTTTGGTGAGTACTGATAGGAAGGAGGGGCTAGTCCCCCATATCCCTCTGTATATAGCTGGTCCTTCCACTGGAGTCTGGCATCTAGCTAGCCTTGAAGCTAACCTTATCCCAGATCTCCGTAACACTGAGCCCAGGGGCACCCAACATATCGGGCCTGCCTTGGGGTATACTGCCTCTTTGTTCCAAGGTACATACAGCCTCCTTTGTTCTAATGGGTATACAAGCCTGCCCTTGCTATAAGCTAGTGAACCACCATTGAACAGGGTGGATAAACTCTGTGGAATGCCGACAGCCCTGAAAGATGCCCAGCCTTTTGGTTGTGAGCCTGTTGCTATTTGCAATAAAGCATGCCAAATCTTCTGAAAGCTCCATGTAAGTCCATGTTTATTACCAGACCAGAGTCCTGCCCACCTTCAGAACCTATTTATTGGTCTGAAAGCTCTCAAAGCTCCAGGGCCTGACAAGTACAAGGAGAAATACTAGCAAAATCAAATACAAAATAATTATGAGTAATATTCATTTTAAACATGACCTGAAAACCAACTCTGAGGCCTTATAATTTCTAAAAGTGGGGAAGAATCCACAAAAGCATGCATAGGAATGAAAAAATATCTGAATACTCAAGATTTACCTCTAGTGAAACAACTACTGGCTTATAGAATCTTGAATGTGATTGTAGCAGATCAGAACAACCAGGTTTTCCTAGAGTATCAAATTGCAACATAATGCATAGTTAAGGTCAAATGCTGGCATCAGCCCTCATGCCCGGCACCTCCCCTTAAAAGCAAAAGATATGAGCTAGAAGGATGATGACATAGTAGCATGGGAAGAGCATCTAAAGAAATCATAACTAATTAAGCAACCACCATTAAAAATAAATTATTCTTGTCTTGTGACTGTGCACTTCCTTGTTAAATCATCTCCTAGCTATGCTATCCTATTATTTCTAATCTTTTTCTGCTGGTGCTGGTAGTGCTTGATCCTTTTTGATAGTAGATGTGAGAAAAGCTGGGGAAAATGACATTGTGTGTTAAGTCATCTGATAAAGCCTTGAAGAAGCACACCTTATGAGAAATGTTTATTTCTACATTGCTGCGCCCTCTTGTCTACTGCTCTGTATTAACTGCCAAGCACTACTGTGATTTTGTGATTTATAAGAAAAATATATATCTGGTCACTCAGATAACCAAAATGCATTTCTCATGTATATTTGGTCTTAGTCCAAGGTTCCTGATTTATAGCTCACAAATCCCCTGAAATGTCCTAAGTATTCAGAGTCAGGAAGGTGCCTTTTGTTATGTTAATGAGGTAATTTTTGAATCCCTCTTAGGGATAAGGGCTGGTTGCCAGGAGAACCTACCATGTGACCTTGTGGTTAGAAGGTTGAAATTTTCCGCTCTTCGCTTTCCACCCCCCAAACCCAGGGAGGACAGAGGGGCTGGAGTTTGAATCAATTTCCAGTAGCCAAAATTTAACCAAGCATACTTATATAATAATGAAGCCTCTGTAGAAACCCAAAAGGACTGGGTTTAGTGAGCTTCCAGGTTGGTGAACATGTGGCTGTTCAGGTATAGTGGTGCACCTGAAGAGAGCATGGAAACTCTAGGCCTTTTTCCTATATCTTGCCCTATGCATCTCTTTCATCTGGCTATTCCCGAGTTGCATCCTTTTATAATAAACCAGTAATATAGTCAGTGAATAGGTTTCCTGAATTCGGTTAACTGCTCTAGCAAGTTAATCTAACCTGAGGAGAGGGTTTAGGTAACCTCTGTCGGAAGTATAGGTAAGTATCTGGGCTTGGAATTGGCAACCTGGTTTGGAGGAGTTGCTAGGACCACCAAGTCCTACCCAGTTGGTCTGAAACACACTTAACAGCCTGAGCTCGTGGTTGGCGTCTGGAGTGAGGCACGGTCTTGTGAACTGAGCCCTTTACCTATGGAATCTGATCCTATCTCTGGGCAGATCTGTCTGTATTGAGCTGCACTTCTGGACTCTGCTCTTGTCTGGGAATTGCTTGTTGGCATGGCAATGCCTCCACACACAAGTTGAAATTGGGTCCAGGGGCCCTTTTTTTTTTTTTTTTTAAATGTATGGTTGCGTTTCACCTGCCTCCAGCCACAGACCTGACTGGAGACCTGGTTTGCAACCTGATTATGTGTCCTGGCTGGGGAATCGAACCTGCGACCTTTGGGTTTGCAGGCTGGTGCCTTATCCACTGTGCTACCAGCCAGGATCAGGGGCCCATTTTAAACACATATAATAAAGCAACAATATTCTAAACATGTTTCATATCCATGAAGAATTAATATAGTTATATATATATATATATATATATATATATATATATATATATATATAGTTTTAGAAAATAGGTCTGTATTTATCATTAGTGTATAATGGCATCATTCAGAAATTGGAGAAAAATATAGCAAATTTATACAAATTAAAATTTTTTCCAGCAACCTTGAGAAAGAAGAACAAAGTAGGATGAATCACAGTACCAGATGTCAAATTCTACTACAAGGTCACTGTAATCAAAACAGTCTGATACTGGCATAAGAATAGATATACAGATCAATGGAATAGAATAGAGAGCCCAGAAATAAACCTAGGACTCTATGATCAATTAATATTCCACAAAGGGGGAAGGAGTATAAAATGGAGTGAAAATAGCCTTTTTAACACATGGTGTTGGGAGAACTGAACAGGGACATGCAAAAGAATAAAATTAGACCACCAACTTATACCATACACCAAAACAGCTTTGTTGGAGTAAAGAGAAAAATGAATGGAGGGGAATAGGATAACATTTTTTTCCTTCGAATTTTTTGCTTTTATTATTATTTTGATCACTTAGTATTTTGATGAAAGACTTCAGAAATTTGTGTATAGCACATTTTGTTTTTGTGCCTAGGTACCAAAAAGATGAAAGAAAGAAAGAAAGAAAGAAAGAAAGAAAGAAAGAAAGAAAGAAAGAAAGAAAGAAAGAAAGAAAGAAAGAAAGAAAGAAAGGAAGGAGGGAGGGAGGGAGGGAGGGAGGAAGGAAGGAAGGGAGGGAGGGAGGAAGGAAGGGAGGGAGGAAGGGAGGAAGGGAGGAAGGAAGGAAAAAAAATCAGAACGGAAAAGGCAGTTCTCACCATCTATGCTGAGAAACCAACAATGTTGTGGCTTTGATAACACTAAGGGGAAAGCTTCTTGGTGCAAATGTTGTTATCAGGGGTAGCAGCAAGGAACAGGATCTTTAAATGACTTGTTGGGCATCATTCTTCAAAAGGGAAATCCAGAACTGAAACAGAGAGTAACAAGTACCACATGTGTATTGTGGCAGATAATTTGGGTTGCAAACACACTTGTAGTATTCCTTGTAGGATGTCACAAAGAACCTGGGGGTTCTGCATACACAAGTGAGAGAAATTATGAGTATTGGTTTCTTGATTTAATTGTAGGTTTATTTTTAGCTAACAGATGATATGGCCTGATTATAGGCGTTTTACATTTTAGCCTATCTTAGCAGCGTTTGTTTGTCTGCCTTTTATTTTCACCGAAGGACATTATTTTCTTTCATTGCTCCAGAGAGAGAGAGAGGCACTACGAGACTGATTTGAGAAAAATACAGATTTGTTGCCTTCATGTATTCACCCCTAGTGGAACCAAACCTATAACTTGGGTATGTGCCCTGATCATGAATCTAACTTATGACCTTCTGGTTCATTGGACAATTCTCTAACCAACTAAGCCACACCAGCCAGGTCTAGCCTATCTTAACTTTAACTGAAGGCTCTGAACATAGTCAAAATAAAGCCTAACTCCAAAAATATTGTGACAAGATACTTCATGTTAGCTGTCACAGTGATGTGACATAAAAAAGTTTGTTTTTCACACGGGTGAAGTCTAATGTAGGCCAAGTGTTTTCCACATGAGTTATGTAACATGCAGGCCATGACTTTTCTGTGTAATGCAGCAACAAAAGAAAGGGATAGAGGAGGCACCCCACTCCTTTATCAAAACTTGTATTAGCCAGGGTTCTCCAGGGATAGATGCATAATTAACAGAATCATATAATACAGGTAGATCAATTTTTTAGGTCTCTAAAAATAATAAATAAATAAATTAAAAAAAGAAAA
Organism: Noctilio leporinus; assembly: GCA_004026585.1. Lineage (NCBI taxonomy): Eukaryota > Metazoa > Chordata > Mammalia > Chiroptera > Noctilionidae > Noctilio > Noctilio leporinus. Next base: position 30,944 of record PVIW01001748.1, on the reverse strand, counting down.
ACAGATATGAAAATCAATTACCAAATCTAAAAAACGAAACAGACATTTGTACTTTTGGACCATATTAAGGGATCAATCCTATGTTCTTTTCCTAAGTTAAAAAAAAAAAGTACACACACACACACACACACACACACACAACTATTATTTTTATGCCTCAGCTCTGGATGGCTCTCCTACTGATTTTGAACCCCTACACTAATGACCAATATACATTGGTTATTTTCTTAGAGATTCTTGACATTTCACAGTTGAGTCTGTACTAACTATGAAGTGATCCAGGCTATTTATTAAACAAGCCAAAAGTTCACAGTAGACTCAGCCAGTCATTTCTGAGGTATAGTCAGGTCTCTTTACCAGATAGCCTTCTTCTAGTAAAATCATTGTTGGGAATGAAATAAACAAAAACATGTACTACATGGATGTAATCTATTGTTTATCCATAGAGTACAGTGATGCTATGTTTACTTCCTATTTAAAACAGTTATCATACAGAAGTAAAATTGTAGAAAACAAGTGCATTTCTATCTTTAAAGATTCTTCCTTCCATGAGTCTTGTGCTCTATCCAAGACTAAACCAAATACTAGGTACCTTAAAGATTATTTTTTGTTTATCTTTCTCCATCACCATCACCATCATCAATCATCATCATTATCAAATTTACTGAAAACTCAAGAGCTAAAGAGATAATGAGTGGAAACACTGGAAGAAAGGAAAACAGGAGACCATTAGGAAGCATGCTGACAAAAACACTATTGCTAAATTGACAGAAATTATGGAGAGGATTTTACTATCAATTACTCATGTGTTTTCCTAGGTCTTTCTTTACTTTTCTATTCACTAGTAGTTTATTATAACTTTCAGATCAGTGCTGTTTACATGGTGTTAAAAATGAATAGCTTTAGGAAACAAATGAGAGAATTAAATTTATGTTTGTCATCATGTGACTAAAACAGTAGACATTCTCTGGCTTAATACTTTTCTACTAAGTTTTCTTAGAATTGAGGGCACATGGCTTGACCCAATTAACATGCAGAATGAGGTTCTCTCCATCACAACTTATTCCAACAGAATGTGTCCAGTGGGTGGCATTAACTAAGCTGCCTGGTTCTTAATCATTTCATACTGTTAAATAACTCAGGGTTGTATATTTATTTTAACAGTTTATTTTGCAAGTGGGAGGATGTATAGGGTATGGGTATATGTGTATGCATTGGTATCTATGTTTGTGTGTATGAAGTCTGATGAAAAACAATGTTTAAAATTAATTTTAGATTCAATACAATCAAATCTCCAATTCAGGTTTTTAGTTTTCTTGCTCAGTTTGTTTTGTCTCAACTCACAGCCTTACCTTTAAGCTTTGTTCTAAAAAAATGTGATTGATATCATTACTTTGTGACAATATAAATTTTTAGTCAACACATTTGTTGTATGAACATTTCTTCTCATACTGTATTTATCTGCCTTGATGTTTCTGACTCTTAGATAGGATTTCTTATGTTATTTTCTTCTCTCAGATCAAAGAAATGTCACAATGCACAGGGACTTTGTCTTACTGTATAGAAAATTCAAGGGTATGAAGTTTAGGAAGATTTAAAAGAAACATCTGAGTAATGTGGCTTAGCCAGGTGTTTCTTGTGGATTTATGTTATTACATAACCATGATGTGACACCAAGTTCAGAGATCACAATACATTTACTTTTTAGTATATTACTATTTAGTATAAAATAGTTTACAGAAAACATTTATACAGGGTGCGGCATAGGAGGCTGACAGTTGTTAGTATGCAAAATACAGAGTTTATTCTTGTATTATTATTTATTATTATATTATTTTATATGAACTATAAACCTAATTTTCCCCCATCCTGTATATATCAGCTCATATTATAGTCATAGCAACTCTAAAGGATATTATCCTAATTTTATCAATCGTAAAATCAGGAGACAAAGAGTTTAACTGGTATTTTAGCAGTTTATCTATGATTAGATATCATCTAATCTAGTGTGTTTTAAACAGCTGATAATGAGTAGTTCTTGAGCAAGAATTGAGGTTAAAAAATTAGAGAAAGAAGATATATTGTATAGATGGGATCCAAAGGCCTAGAGTAAGATCATGCAGGGACAATAAAATCAGTGGTCAGAATGATCTAGTAATAAGACAAGAATGGTTCAGATAAGCAGAAGAATCCTGGGTCATTATGGGAAAATATTAGGAAGCTATGAATTGTGAGCGTGCAAAGTCAATGAATCACATTGATATAAAGGTATACAATAAAAATAAACAATGTTGTCCATCTACAGTTAATTTCTGGACTTTGAAAAAGAAAGAACTTAGTCATCAGATTCATGTCTCAAATCAGTGTTTGACCTAGGACTGACTCCCAGAACTTTAAAAGGTAAAAATGAGAGAAAGAGTAATAATTGTGACTCAGGGAAGGACTTTACATAGAGTCACAGACACTGCTGGATCATATACAATTTAATACCAAGATGGCAAAAGACACTGGCAGGGTGCTGGATCCCTGGTCACTCAGGGGTGGTCTTAGAGAGTTGATTTACATAGGAAGATTCTCAGCTGAAGAGAACGTTGGACTAGGGAGGGTGTTAACAAAATACTTTGAGTTGTGATGTCTTTTTTTTTTTTCTAAGGACATTACACATGGTTACCTAGTCTGTAAAAGAGATAGATGTGAACTTGATTTGGTTGAAGCTTAATGGGGGATCCATCCTCCTGCCCTCTCCCATTCCCCTTCTCCCACCCCACTGTCCCATTGTCACTCAGGGACATTTCAGAATCCTGCATGCTCTACAGATCATTGTTTAAAAGCCACTAGATTAGATAATTTCTAATCCTACTTCCACTGTTAAAAATACTAGGAGACTGTGGTTCTACATGTAGGCTTTTGCACTTGCTAATGAGTATAGAGGGTGTATGTCATTGCTCCAGTGTATGATGCTCATCTATGGCTTCCTATAGAACTCTTACAGGGAAGAAGATCCCAGCCTCCATCCAGCTTTCACCGGGCTGCTCTTAGGTTTGGGGATGTAAAAGAGAAATGAGGATTAAACATGCTATAACACCCTCTTGTCAGAATCAGGGGATTCCTTGTCTTCCAGGGAGGCCCACACTGTTCTCTAGACAGCCGGAGGGACTGACATTAGCAGTTTAAGCAGTGTCTGCTGTCACATCAAGTATGGCTTTCTGTACAGTACAGCTGTACACTATTTAGCTATTTCCTGACTGCAGGATCTTGATTGTATCATTTAACATAGCAGTTAGTATAGCATTTAGCATGCCCCCTGTAGAGTCAGGAGACCTAGATTTGTAGCCCTAGTTTGCTAATTTTTAGGTCTTTGACCTTGGGCATGTTAGGATGGTTGGAGGAGTAAATGAGATAAGTGGCAGTACTAATCACATTACTAAGCCATATAAATGGTCCCTATAAATGATAGATACTGCTACACCATCAGCAACCATAGTACTAATAGGCTTTTTCTCTGTAACTAGTCTTTCTGCAGCCAAATTATAATAACAAGATGCTTAATAAATTATTTGCTGGGAGTGAAGCATCTTTTATTTCTATCCAAAAAAGCTGTAGTATCTCTCTAAAAATAGAGACATATTCTAGAATGGGTGTAGCTGAAGAGTCTCATGTGTTTTCTTAGGCTCCATCTCAAAGGGTTCTGTAGGAGTTACTTTGTCACCTACTTTAATGTAGATGGAACGGAGGGAATAAAGGTAGGATTACTTGCAAGAACATACACATGGGATCACACTCTCAGCATTCTTGAAAAAAAGCACTTTTACCTTAGATAAAAATACTTATTATTAGGGAAGTAAAGTATTTTTTTGAGGGGGGCACTACTGATAAAATAAGTGACATCAGGCCATAGAGGGCACATGTTTTCATGATGCATCAATATTCTCTTGATTTCACTGTTACCCACATGAAACATGTAATTAGCCTTTCCTCATTCATGAAGCTTTATCACCTGCATGATTTCAGATTTCATTAATAAAATATTTGATTAAGAGTGGAAAACTAAACTTTGAGGGAAGTACATATGAGTCATCTGTATGTCATGTGGAATCTGAGAATATTTTCTGGCAAAATATGATGGGGTCCTTCCAAATAAGTTCCAGTAGAGTCTGGGACACTGAGGTTGATTGGGCTATTTGTTTTGTGATGTTCCTCAGGGTTATTTTGTTGAGAGTTTGCCATTAAATGGTCTAATTGTGTGAGTGGATGGGGCCTTTTGATTTGCATAATTTCCTCAAGGGACTGCAGCTGCTAATTTGGTGATTAATTATCCATATTACACATTGTTTATTTGACCATGCCTAGATTAATTTCTTTTCCCAACAAATCACATTTAGATATGATTTGCATATCTTGATTATATTTTAATGCCTTGGCTATCATTGTCTCTTCCCTGGACACCTCATCAGATTCCAGAAGGGTGCTCAAGCAGAGAATGATGGAATGTCTTAAATGACATTGCACATCAGTGGACAGATAATGCACATGACTTCTTTTTAATGAAGGATGTATTCTTTCATAATCAAGTGAATTATGGTATTTAACATAAAATATATTTTGTTTTTACCATTTCTATCTTATCAACAACTTTCAAAACAAGTCTTTATTAACATTTCAAATGTCCCTATAGTATGTTTATCTCTTTATATATCAAAATATTTTATTTCTTTTTCTCTGTAATTTTGTATCTTGTCAAATACTTTCAAGCTGGGTTGGTATATAAGGTCTCTTCCTAATTAATATCTCATTCAATTTTTTTTCCCTAGCCTTATAAACCACTAGGATTCTAATGGCACTATACCATAGGATCCTTATAGTCAGGGACTGAGTCAGTTTACCTCTTATTTAACTTACCTAATGAAGTGGCTTTACTGTGGTTACTATTGCAAAAGTAGATGATAATTAGTATTCATAGTTATACTTTTTTTGAGCACTAAATAGGTTCCAGATAGTATTAAGAATTAACTTGCTCCATCTCCTTTAGTTGTTAAACTATCTTATTTTTTTAAAAAGTGTCATTTCCCCTGGTTTTACAGAGACACAATGAGTTTCGGAGACCAGCAGAAAGAAATCTGTTCAAGGTAAGATAACTAAGAGATAGGGTAGACAAAATTAGAAATTGTCTAATAGTAAAGCCTATGCTTTTAACCAAAATAAATACATACTCTAGATCAATAATGAATGAGATGTTAATCAACTGAATAGGCAGAGAATATGAGTATATTAATGTCCTTCATCAGCAATGAATGCACTTCCTTAACTGTATGGACATAGAAAACTGAGTGAAAGAATGAATAAATAAGTTAATGAATGCTAGATTAGTTTTGTTCTTATACCAGAGATATAATTGTATAAAGACATTCAATTGCAAACCTTCATCCAGGTATCAAGGTAGGGACAGACAGGGTCAACAGGCCTAAGGCTCCCCAGAAGTGCAGGCTAGCAGGCTTGAAGTAATGAGTAGGCTGTGGTCAGAGTGTGTGGCGAGGGGAGCACAGGTGCTGTGTACCAGTCCCTCAGCGCGGCAGTTCCCATACCCCATATCTGGATGGAACACAGAAGCCTGCTACTCAATAAATCTACATAAAGTATAGCCTCCGGCCAGTATTTTTATTTTACATACAAAGAAAAGCAAGTCAAGAACTCAACTGGTTCATTTGGGGAGGAAGTTGGTGGTACCCTGGACTACTGCTCTCTTGTTTTCAGAAGAGGCATGCTTCAGGCACTTGAAGGCTGTGTCCCACATGCTGGTCCCTGCCAAGACAGTGTGAGGCCTGAGTGAGCTAACCTTAGAGCCTATATACTTAACCACTTAACCAGGGCAGCTTGCACCATGTCTTAGCTATTCTGAGGTTGGTGGCAGAAAACTAAGTTCTTTTCACCACAGTTTCCCCATATTATATTATATTATATTATGAAAATAATAATATTAAGGATATATTTGTATTATATTTAACATATTAATTACATAATTACTATACATCATTATGTATAATGTCATAGAGTTCTCCTAAGGAAAAAAAAAATGTAACTGCTTAGCAACTATTTGGGCCTTTGCCAAGTACTAAAAATGTTAGGTATAGTTATTGTTATCAAAACTCTTACTTATTTGTTGAGTACTTGGGCTAACCTGGAGTGCTCTCATTTTGTACTCTGGTAGCCAGTTTAAAAAGTTTGGTTTCACAACCTCTATTTCCTGTCCTTTATGGAATTTATTACTCCTTTCCACCAAGTAAAAATAATTCTGGAGTTGATCTTGTCATTAATGAAAGCATTTTGAAAATTATAAAGTGGGTTTGTTTATCAAATACCTTTTAACCATTCTTAGGCTGCCTCTGGTTAGCCTCCTGAATTCTCTCATCATTTATCCTGACTTCTGTTTACCCTGCAAACCACAGATGGGCTCAGCTTCCCTACACAACCTTGGTTCACCTTTCTTACCTTCCAGCACTCGGGGTTGGTCAGTATAGCTGTCAGTTGCTATAAAATTCTGATGTATCCTCTACATTTTTCTTACTTTGAAACTTTACTTAAGCTTCATAGCTACTAGGCAATTTCAATACACTCCCTGTTGCAAGAGTGACTATTTTAATTACAAGTTATTATGGCATTTGTGTGACATTTAGTATATTTGGCTATATGCAAGCGGTGTGTGTGTGTGTGTGTAGTTCTTCACTTTATATCTTAGAGATCAGTCCTATGTTTTAACAAATTTTTGTAATCCCTATCATATCTAGTAAATTTACATTCATCTATTTAATAAATATTTATTGAATTCTTTTCATTTTTAAATGTTATTTATTAAAAAAAAATATTTTATTTACTATTTTGAGAGAAAGGGGGATGGAGAGAGGCAGAGAGGGAGAGAGACATTGATGTACGATCGCCTTTCATCTGCCCCCAGCCATGGCTTACAACCTGGCTGAGAATCGAACCAGTGACCTTTGGGTTCACAGGCTGGTGCCTTATCCACTGTGCCACCAGCCAGGGTGAATAACTGGAAAGAAACATTGATGTGTGAGAGAAACATCAATCTGCTGACTTGCTAGCCCCCAACTGAGGACCTAGCCAAAAACACAAGCATATGCCCTGACCGGGAATTGAATTTGTGACCTTTCCAATTGCAGGACTGAGCCATACCATTCAGGGATTATTGAATAAATTTTATGGGTTAGACACATTCTGAGCATAGGGAATTCAGCAGTACCCCAAATGAGCATACTTACTTCTCTCATTGAACTTATAGTGTATCAAGAGACAGACAAAAATACATAAACAGATAAATAACTGAGATAATCATAGACAGTAACTAAGTTACTTCTTCCCCTATGACTGTGGCTTATTCTCTGAGAAATTGTGAAAATTAGATATTTTCTGTTTGCCTTTTGGAGCTGTTTTAGTATATAGTATACATATACTATAGCAATGCTTTTACGTGTCCTACCATACTACCATCTTCAATGACAATAAAAGTGAAAGGAACCCTTGATTAGATGTCAGGGGACCTTTGTTCTAGCCACAGTTTAGACATAAATTAAGTTGCATCAATTATTCTCTCTCACCCTCTGTCTCACTTGTAAAATGAAGGAGTCAGCCTGGGTGGCTATAAAGGCTCTCTTCAGCTTAGTACAGGATTTTTCTAAGATCTATGATGTTGTTATTCATATCTAGATGCCCCAATTGATCTGTCAAAGTATGCAGAATATCTTTGAAAGGCACTGTAGATGCCTTCTGGGAGAGTTTATTTTAATAACTATTAGGACAACAGGAACACTGTGTCTTTTATTAAATTTGACTGTTTGCTGGTGATGATAGTATCTTCTGAATATAAATTGCACAATATAGTATAATAAAGTACAGTTTAGAATTGTTTTCATAACAGTGCATGCCACAGTACTTGGCTATAAAATAAAAATGGAAAAGTACATCCTGTTCCATAAACTCATAATTTTCAACTGTCTAAAAACTAGGTCTAAAAAGGAAATTAATAAGAGACAAACATTTCACAGCATCCATGTACAGCTTTAAAAGTTATGTTCTCTGTAGGAAAGAAAGTAGGGATGTCATTCTCCTGGAATTCGATAACCTAGACAACTATTTATTTTTTTTTTTTAATTTTGATTTTTGTTGATATTGATCACTGCCACATGTATTTATTCATTTACTTATTTTTTTTTTAAATTCTCTTAACACATTGTTGACTGGTCATGAAAAATCTAATAGTTTCAAGCCCAAATGTTATTAACTTATAATGAGTTAACTCCTGTTTTCATTTGTATTAGCTTTTGTATAAAATTACTGATCAACAATGTGTTGAGAAAGAAGCATTTGCTTAGCATTCAATATTTACTCAGTTCTACTTTCAGGTTAGGTGATATACAGATTTATCACACATAAAAAAAAGTGGCCCTTTTTTGGAAGACATTAAGGATAAGTGAATGTCTAGCTAAAGTTAAATACCTTTCATTTGAGTTTTACCTTCTGTAGGATTAGTATAAAAGTAATTTGTTCTAGCAACAGTGTTCAATTATTTTTAAAAAGTAATTAGTTAGCAAAGTCATATGATAGATAAATTGCCCAAACTGGATACAGAATGCATGCTTGTTATGGCAATGTAGTTTGGCTAATCATCTTTCTTTTCATTGGGACTAAAATTATGAGTTTGATTTTGCATGAATCTGGATAATACAATAACACTATTAATAATATTATCATTTATTATACACTTAATATATGTAATGGGCTTCATCCTTATATAATCATCATTTTATCACATTTTTAAAAAAATTGGCAATGTCATTATCTTAAAAATGCTAATGTAGCCCTGGCTGGTGGCACAGTGGATAAGGCCCCAGCCTGTGAACCCAAAGGTCACTGGTTCCCAGCCAGGGCACATAACCAGGTTGCAAGCCAGGTCTCCAGCTAAGTTTGTAGCTGGAGGCAGGTGAATGGCAACAATACATTGATGTCTCTTTCCCTCTCTGCCTCTCTCCCTTCCCCTCTCTCTGAAAAATAATAAAATCTTTTAAAAAATTCTAGTGCAGAGGCTCACAGTTACAATGGAGTGTGATCAATGCTGAGAAGCATGGTATGGATAAACATACTAATTATAACCAGCCTAGTTTTTAAAAGGTTAAGTGGACAAATGTACACAGTATGTCTTGACTGTTTAAAGTCTGATAAAGCAGACATGGTGATCTGCTTTATACAAGTAAAGAAATTGAAGCCAGAAATAATAACTGACTAGACCAAGGTCATACAGCTGGGATTTAAACCCCTTGTTACAAAGTACTTATTCTACTGGCTTACAAGTAATTGTAAGTCACTGTGAAATGTTCTACAAATATTAATTTATTTTAAAGATGGTGATTTGTATGAAATTGTCACATGCCAATATTAATCTATCAGCCCCTATGTTCAGAATCCAATTGAGAGGAATTTGAGGTAGCAGTAGACATAAAAAAATAATAATAAAGTGCCCTGGCTGGTGGAACAGTAAATAAGGCACTGGCCTGCTACCCAAAGGTCGCTGGTTCAATTTCCAGATACGTCACATAACCAGGTTGCAAACCAGGTCTCCAGACAGGTCTGTAGCTGGAGGCAGGTGAAAGGCAACCATACATTGATGACTTTCTGCCTCTTTCTCTTCCCCTCTTTCTGAAAATAATAAATAAAATATTTTTTAAAAAGGTATTTAAAATAATAATAATAAAGTGAATAATTACATTTCTCTTGCTAAAGTATTTTTTGAGGTTCACTTTATACTAATATGTAGAGTGATATCAACAAATAGCATATTTTATACGAAAGACAAGTTCTGTATTGCTACATTCAATGGTCATTTCTCAGGCTTCACCTTACCCCTCCAGAACTGTTACAAAGTGATGACTCTCTCTCACCCATTACCCGGCAATAATGAGCAAAACTAACAACAAGCAAAACAGAACCAAATATATGAATACAAGGAATAGGCCTTCAGTGGTCAAGGGGAAAGGGGTAGGGGGAAGGGGGGAGGCAGAGGCAAGAAAGGAGAGCAGCTTAGACAAGAACCTAGTATAAAGGAACCATGGACATGGACAACAGGTGGGATTGACTTTGGGGGGAATGGGTGGGTGGGGAGGGGGACAGAGGAGAGCAAAAAGGAGATGGATGTAATACAACAACAACAAAATTTAAAAAAAATAAAACTAACAAACAACAAAAGAAGTGATGACTCTCTGTCAGGAAACATATCTGCTGAATTTTCTCAAATGTCTTTTAGTGATTTCTTATCTCTCTCAAAAGCAACAAAGTGCCTAGGATCAGGCAGTGGACCTCTTCTCTCCCAATCTACATCTGCCTCCTTGTGACCTTATTTACTCTGATGACTTTCCCACTTAGGTCTTAAATAGTTGTTTCTCTAGCACAGACTTCATTTCTCAGCTTGAAACACATATCTAAACCACTAATTTGGCAATTCCACTTGGATGGAGAAAAGGCATCTCAAATTTAATGACTTAAACTGACCTAATGATATTAATGCTGTTTGCTCCAACTTATCCACCAGTCTTCCTTCATTTAAATTAATGAAACAGTATTTTTTTAGTAGTCAGACCAATAACTTTCATGTAATCCTTGCCCCATTTTTTCCCTCAAGTGAAACATGTGATCCGTCACCATATTTGTTTGACTCTACTTTCATAATTTGACCAGTTCTCAATTCCAGGGCTACCATTGAAAATATCCTCATTTTGTATCTGAATTACATGAGAACCTACCTGCTGTCCTTGCTTCTGCCCTTGTTCTCAATACAGTTGCCTAAGCAGTCTTTTAAAAGTGTCAGAAAATGTCACTTGTTTTCTTGAAACTTCCTAGTGATTTCTCACTCCACTTAAAATAAAAGTCAAAGTTCTAACAACAATCTATGTGACTTTGATGATGTGCATCATTTCTCTGATCTCCTTTTTTTTTAAAAAAATTTTTTATTTCATTATTTTTAGAAAGAGGGGAAGGGAGAGAGGCAGAGAGGGAGAGAGAGGCATCAATGTATGGTTGTGTTTAACCCGCCTCCAGCCACAGACCTGACTGGAGACCCGGTTTGCAACCTGGGTATGTGCCCTGGCTGGGGAATCGAACCTGCGACCTTTGGGTTCGCAGGCCGGCACCTTATCCACTGTGCTACCAGCCAGGGCTGATCTCCTTATTTTTTTTAACTGAAGTTTCTATACTTCTGCTTATTGCTCCTTGAAGCTGCAGGCACACTTTTTTGGGACCTTTGAGCTCAGTTTTCTCTGCCCAGAATGATGGTTGTTTACACTCCATGTAGTGGAGAACTAGAAGGAAGTTAATACAATGTGAAGATAAGACCATACCTGATCTAATGGCAGATTAAATAGGGAATGTGAGAGAAGTTGGAGATGATAGGTGCCACCTAGGTTTGGGGGCATTTACTAAGCTAAATAACACACAGGGAAGGTGGCATTCATGGGATGATGAAATTCCAAGTTCATTTTGGACATGTTTATTTTGATGTTACATATCCAAAGGATACTGTTAAATGGGAAGTTGTTAGATGAGAGTGAAGTTCATAGGAAAAATAGGCTGTAGACAAAAAGAACTGAAGATATAATCATACAGAAAGGAGAGAGTTGCTGGGTGTATCTCTCAGACACTAGACCCATCAGGAAAATAAAGTGAAGGCAAAAGCAGAAGGTTTGTCAGGCATGGAAGATTTTATGTTGGACACTACCTAATCTTTTTGTAGTTTTTTTTTTTTTTTTTGAAGATTTTATTATTATTTCCAGAGAGAGAGGAAAGGAGAGAGGCAGAGGGAGACATCAATGTATGGTTGCCTTTCACATACCTGGCTGGAGACCTGGCTTGCAACCTGGTTATGTGTCCTCTCTGGGAATCGAACCAGAGACCTTTGGGTTCACAGGCTGGGGCCTGATCCACTGTGCCATCAGCCAGGGCTCTTTTGCAGTTTTGTTGCATGGAGTCCTGTCAATGCATATTTAGGTACAAGGCAGCAGACTGTATCCAGGTCTAATTCTCAGGACCTCTCATGGTCTGAGGCCCTTAGCTCAGGACCATTGATTTTTGCTGATACTAAACTGCTGGATGTCACATAGCAGCAGGCACATGGGGGTAGGGCACTATTTATAGTTTTCATTGACAGAATCAATTAATTAATGATAAGGATTTTCTCCCCTCAGCTAAGATTCAATACTATTTCCAATGTTCTCTGAGTATTTGAAAACAATAACTCAAATTAAGAAGCCCTGCAATTTACAATGTAAATGGTTCCTGAACAGTAGATACAAGTCCTAGTTTGATGAGTGAGGGCGTTACCTCTTTTGGTACTAGCAGCTTGTGTTGAAATCTTGCATTATGCCAACCCATTTTCTTTCTGAAGAAGACAAAACTTACCTGCCTTGCGGAAAGTTTCTCTGGCGCCTCATTGGTCCTTTTCTTTAGTATGTAATATGTTTTAACTAGTTCATACCTACATGGATTCAGCAGGTCTTATTCTGCACTTATGCAATCAAAAATTTCCCCAGTTTGTGAATTGGCCTTTTTTTTTTTGTTCTCATCACCCTGATCACTTTGTATAATGTCAGTGTCAGTTGGACTTGGTTGCCATAGTGAAATAATACTTGTGAGTTTGGGTCATTATTGTGAGAGATCTCATCTATAAGAAATGTTGGAAAAATGAGAACTCACAATTGAAGATATAATAAACTTAGGTGTTGCTTTGGCATTATATATAAATACTGCTTATTGTTATCACACCACATTATAAGCTTATGTTTAACATATAATTTATTCAACAGCTAGTGAACAGGTTTTACTTAGGCTCTGGGCATACAATGGTTAAGGAACAGACACTAAGTTGACCAGTAAGTTTTCCTACAATAAGCAAGTAAGAAAAAAGAAGAAGAAAAAAAAAAAAAAAAAAAAAAAAAAAAAAAAAAAAAAAAAAAAAAAAAAAAAAAAAAAAAAAAAAAAAAAAAAAAAAAAAAAACCCAGCAAATTATAGTTTATGGGGAATACAAACAGATGGGATAAAAAATAAGACTTGCTTAGGGAGAATGACCAAGAAAATTTCAGAAAAAGTGACAAATAAATTAAAACTTGAAAGATGAAAAAAAAAAAAAAAGAATCAATTGTTTAAATATTCAAGGAGATTGGACAGTAATCTAATACTGGAGAAGGGAACAATGAGCACAAGTCCTGAGATAGGTGTGGTAGAGAAGAAGACATTTTTGTTGAATAGGGGAGAGATAGGTAAGTGAAAGAAAAAAATAGACTGGGTGAGGTTGGAAGCTAATGTAGGTGTTAGAGTCAAAGAGGCCTGAGTTCATGTATTGTATGGGTTGGCCAAAAAGGATGGCACTAGTAGTGCTTAGTTGTCATTAATGTCATTCAAAACAATTTTGTTGGGTTGCATTTTGACAGATGTCCTATCAGCAAGAATTTAAGAAAAACATCAAAACTGGCGAATTTTTGTCTAGCCATTTTAATGTTGAAGATGGAAGAAAATACACAACATTTTGGCATATTATGCTTGATGTTTTCAATAAATGTAAAAATGCAACTGAAATGCTACACAAGGTTTGTGCAGTGTATGAAGAATGTGCTGAGATTGATCAAACATATCAAAAGTGGTTTGCAAAGTTTTGTCCTAGAGTTTTTGGCTGGATAATGCTCCATGGCTGGGGAGACCAGTTGATGTTGATAGCAATCAAATTGAGATATCAATTGAGAACAATCAATGTTATACATGAAGGGAAATAGCCAGCATACTCAAAATAATCAATTATCGAAGTTAGTGAGTAAGTGAAAAATGTATCTTTTATTTTATGGAAAATAATGTATGGATTTTTTTGTCTAACCCAATAGTTAGCTGTGTGACCTTTGGCAATTAATCTCTCTGAGCTGCAGTTTCCTTAACAATAAAATTGGGATAATAATATTTACTTAATCGAGCTATAAGAATTAATTGAGATGATGCATATAATGAGCTTGTCATGACATAAGGAATCAATAAGTAGAATATGGTGCTGCTGCTGCTGCTGCTGATGATGATAATGGTGATGGTGATGATGATTATTGCCTCTGTCACCTTTACTGCTATTGAATACAATCACTTTCTCCTTTGCTTTAGAATGCAGCTTTTTTTTCATAAGCTTACATTTGTATCTTTAAAATTGGTAAAATTTGAATAAAGTTGTTTTATATGCTCTTTGAGAAACCCACAAAATAGAAATTAATCCCCCTGCCCCCATCCAGTGGGAAGGCCAAGATGAATTCAGAATTGTGAAGGTTGTTGTGAGATTTCTTTGAGATTAGAAAAGGCAATTCAACAATTTACAGAAATCCAGCTTACCACCCACCTATGTACATGATTTTTTTCACTAAATATTAGAGTAGATAAAGCATCAGAGAGGAAGCGGAGACCTTCCAAGAGAGTATGAAGCACTTCTCCTGATTCAGTTTCAGAATAGGCTGTGAAACTGGCATTCTAGAGGAAGGGCATAACAAAGAAGTTGTCTCTAAAGCTATGTCCTTACACTGTAGTGAAGCTGGAAAATGGAGCTAAAGATATGGAAGGTTTCTTTTGAAACCAAAGACAAAAATTTGGAATGTAATTGCTGACTGTGTAACATTTTTCTAAAGAAATTCTGTTTGGGCTGGTAGTACTTTAAAAGGGAGGAGAGCTCTTAAATTAAAAATAGGTATTCAGGTGCTCACTTTGGCAGCACATATACTAAAATTAGAACAATACAGAGAAGATTAGCATGGCCCCTGCACAAGGATGACACATGAATTTGTGAAGCATTCCATATTTTAAAATAATTTTTAAAAATAGGTATTCAGTGGTAAAGGGTTAATTCTAACATCTTAGTTTATGAAAAGCAAATGAGTGAGTTGAATATGTAGAAATTTCTTAGGAACTGTCTACAGAGGGCTTGATCACTGGACAGGGAACATAGGTAACCTTACATGTGACTAGTACAGAAAACATACAAGAAAAGTGATCCTGGGTAAGTTGCCAACAGAGGAGGTTCAGTTTGAGAAACAAATTCCAGTAACTAAGGTCTCCAGAAATATAAGCAGAATGTAGTCTTACAAGATCTGCTATTTTAAAACAGTCCTAATTTCTATTTCAATATTTAGTGGAATTTATTATGTACTCGGTACTCATTAAGCCAGAGTGTGTACAGATAAAAATGTTACTACCTATCCAAGATAAGTTGCACATAAATAATTTTAATAAAACAAAAAGTATGGAGTGTACCTTTGTATCTTCAGAATACATTAAAAAACTATAAATGACATCCCAGAATAAAAGCTAGATATAAGGCCAAAACTGTATTAGCTATTAAGTTTATTTTTGTTATTATTTTTATTCTTCATAATAGTAGCAGCAGTTTCATGAAGGCCAGGTAAATAAAAAGTAACTTAGTGGCTATTATTTTTTTATTTATCTTAGAGGATACATATTAACATTTTTTTTCCTGAAATTTACATTGTATTAAGAATAGAAACATTTCTGTGGCACTTAATAAGTGCCAGAAGTAATCTGATTGTTATACAAGTATTAATTCATTTAATAAGCATAACAATGAGATAGCATTATTATTATATGGTGTCACATTGGACTAACAGTGACACTTCTAACTATTGAAGAGGAGGAAATGCAATTTCTAGATAATCAGTACTGACAGGATAATCCTATAAATAATTCATTTTCCCTCTCATTGAAAAATGAACTCAGATTATACTACAACTTCCTAAATTTCCTCCTATTAATATATTATAGACACCTTTTTGCTGTGGCTGGAGTGGCTGAGTGGATTAAGCACCAGCCTGCAAATCAAAAGGTGATCAGTTCAATTACTATTCAGGGTACATACCTGGGTTGTGGGCCAGGTCCACAGTTAGGGGCATGTGAGAGGCAGATGGTCATTCTCTCCCACTCTTTCTCTCTCTCTAAAAGTAAATAAATAAAATCTTTTTAAAAAAATGTATTATAGACATCTGTTTGTTATTACCTATAAAGCCATCACATTCTTTTTATAGTTTATAGACTCCGTTTTGCAGGAAGAAGATACAGATGGAAGCAATGGTTGCACAAGATGAATTCATTTAATACCACTGACTACACTTAACAATAGTTAAGTAGTAAATTGTGTGCTATGTGCCTTTTACTATAGCAAAGAATTTTTTAAAATTAAGAAGTTTATACAATTTCAAGGCTGTACTAATATTTTTAATTTCTTATTATTTTATTATTATTTTATTATTGTCCCAATTTTCCCTCATTACTCTCCCCTGCCCTGCCCACCACACTCCCCACAGTCAATCCCCACTGTTGCCCACGTCCATGGGTCATTTATACCTGTTTCTTGACTAAACCCTTCTCCCTCTCTCTCTCTTTATCCCCCTCTCCCCTCCCCTCTGGTCACTGTCATTCTATAACTAGATTTTGTTTAAACTGTTCCAATTGCAAACTATTTATATCATTTTAAAACCTTAAATTTAATAAGCACTACTGCACAAATATCACAGTAAGTTTTTATTATTTCACTTTATATTTTTAAGATTTTATTTATTATTTTTCAGAGAGAGGGGAAGGGAGAGAGGCAGAGAGGGAGAGAGACATTAATGTACGGTTGCCTTTCACCTGCCTCCAGCTACAGACCTGGCTGGAGACCTGGCTTGCGACCTGGTTATGTGCCCTGACTGGGAATTGAACCAGTGATCTTTGGGTTTGCAGGCTGGTGCCTTGTCCACTGTGCCACCAGCCAAGGCATCACCATAATTTTTCAAACAACATTTTCTGTAGAGTATGATGATAAAATAATAGCTACCACTTTTTGAACACTTACTATCTGCCAGACACCATGCTAAGCATTTTACGTTGATAATCTCATCTGAACCTCAACAAACCCTGTAAAGTTGCTATTCCCTGCCCACTCCACCTGCTGGATTACCCAGATTGTTTCCTGCCAAAGTGGCAATTTGGGTCTAACAGCTGCTTGAACTTCTTTCATCAACCTTTGGGCTAAGTTTTTTTGTTTGCTTGTTTTTTAATTATTTTATTTTATTTTTTAGCAGAAAGAAGGGGAGATTTATCCTAACATGCTTAAAGGCACATTCTGGTTTTCAAACCTTGCGTCCCTAGGCTGCTTTCATACCCAGCGAAACACTTGTTCTAACATGTACCACAGCATTTTATGGACCAGTGGTGGCCATAAAAGACCACTGACCAGTAAATTACAGAGCCAGGGTTGAATTCCCGAAGTCTCTCTGAATAACTAGATCCAATGCTTCCTGTTCAAGTAAATTCCCAGAAAGGCAATTGCTAAATTATGAAGTAGACACATTGCAGATGTTTGGTTTCTTCCCCAAAGGCTACTGCCAACTTACTTTTCACCAACTGGTTCTTAGAGTGACTCTTGGGCTCTTTCTTCATACCCTAGGTAATCTTGGATATCACAATTTCTTTTTACATTAGTTTGGTTTTCATTATAGTGCAAAAAGTTGCCAGAAACTGCTACATATTTCTTTTTCCTAGAAAAAGTCATTGTTGCTATTTTACTCAATCCATGGTAACTGATATTTTTCTGTTATTTGATTTTTTGTCCTAAAGGAAAAAAACAGATGTTTTAAAAATCTTGGAAAATTGATGTTGGGATGACACTGATTTTTTTTTTCCCCAAGCTATTTGATTCGACATCTGAAAATATCACAGCGCTGCTGACACACTTGATAAAGAGATTTTGTTATACAAAGACAGACTTCTGGATGGTATTTTAAAGTTTGTGAGAGCAGATATAGTAACTAAAATGATTTTACTATATTTTAAAAGGCTTTTTGATCCATTGCTAGTCCATTTCCCTTGGTATGAACATAATCAATTTTATTAGAATATTTGCCAACCATAAGCTTGTATCTCCAGTGTGTGTGCTTTATATTAAACTACTTCAAAGCCTGTGTTAATAGAATCATCAAGGCCTTCCAGTACAAGCATACTTGTAAATTGCTAGTGTGTCCTTTTATCTTTCAAGATCTTCTGATGTGGAGAATGGATAAAAGTTTGAAATTATTTTTAAAGACATTTAAAATTTTCATCCATGAAGATGCAGATTTTATTTTTATTTCTTTTATTTAAATGTTTATAAGATCAGTCCAAACCTTATCTCTCATTTTAATGTAGACCATGAATTTTCATTTTAATTTTGTTTACCATCTTCTGATGCTGAGTAAACATGTAGCCTCAAATAAGGAACAGGATGATGCAGAAAAGGAAGAAAAGTGGAGACCTGTTGTTCCTATTCTCTCCTAAAAAATCTATTCTGGGTACCTCAAAGGAAAAAACAATCTCCTCTTCCCTCTACCTCTAAACTCCTCCTTTTCTCTTGGTCATTTAACTCTAATTAAAATGAAAAGAACAAAATGCTTTCCACAAGCATTGTTTACACTGCTAGCACAATCACCATTTATACGATAGCTCACACTTATTAAGGAGTGCTATTTGCCAGGTATAGCACCAAATATTTTTCATGTATTGACCTCTTTTGTCCTATGCATCCTACTTTGTGGATGAAAATACTGAGGCATAGACAGAACTTTAAAAAATATTTTATTTATTATTTTTAGAGAGAGGCAGAGAGGGAGCAAGACAGCAATATATGGTTGCCTTTCACCTGCCTCTAGCCACAGACCTGGCTGGAGACCTGGCTTACAACCTGGTTATGTGCCCTGGCTGGGGAATCAAACCAGTGACCTTTGGGTTCACAACCCAGCACCTTATCCACTGTGCCACCAGCCAGGGCTGAATTTTTTTTTATTTATTTAAGCCTAAACTCAAACAGTTTTGAATCAAGAACCTTGCCCCATTTCTTGTAACCATTATATTATATTGCAAAGAGAAGAAAGTTTATTTTAAGTAGCAAAGGGTCCACTTTTGACTAATTTTTAGGAGAAAATTGTAATTAGTGGTGTGGGTGTTATTAGCTGTGCCTCTTTTCCACCATCCTATTCCTATACCACTCGTAGGACTCATTTGTCTCTGAAGTTTCCGCAAAATGAAGGTGAGCTAATGCATCCATAGACTACACAACTGGTTCCAATTATAGTTTTGTAGCTAAAAGTACATTGAAGAAATAGGCTATAATTAACTAATTTTAAATAAACTTTTTTTCCCCCCAGTTTTTAGATTGATAAAGAGTGGGAAGAGCAAGAGGAAAGATACTCTAGAATTCCACTAGGGTATATCAGATTTTAGTACAAGAATAAATCTTAAGTATCTAAGATATCCTAAAGGAAGATAAATTCCTTTTGGTAAAGTTTTCCTAATAAACTTCTCACTCACTGTATATAGAATCTTTCCAGTTAAGCTTTAACAGTAATGGTAGTGATGGTGGTAGGACTAGTTGAGTAGTTCCTAAAGCAGTAATATATGCATGGAATTTAAATCTGACAGATATGATACTAAAAATTATCTTCCACTCACAATATCTGTGATCTTAGGGAAGTTAATTTCTTTCAGTCCTAATTTCTTTAACTATTAAGTGGGCATAATAATATCTGTCTTACAGATAATTAGGAATAAATGAGATAATTCATATAACCACCTGGAATGTACTGATATATAGTCAGTCCTCAATAACTGTAATAAATGTTAGTTTCTCCTTTTTTCCTTTTCTTCATATTTTCCTCTCCAAGCTCCCTTTTTCTTTACTCTTTGTCATTCAATTTCTTCCATTAGAATGGAAACAGCAGGTATCTTACAGTCTCCAAAAGTATATTGTTCACTCTTCAATATTGGCCTGTTGCTGCTCATATCTCCTGCACCAACTGCTCCCAGCACTTAAAAAATAATTACTGAGTGCTTTTTGTAAGCTTGTTATGATCTTTCCAGACTTGTTTAAGAATCCCCTTCTAACAAATGCATTTAGTTTGTCATGTCTTTCAAATATATATCACCATGAAAGCCAGCATTTATGAATTCTATAGTAAAAGCAGAATATATTAAATCCCTCTAGGTCTGAGACTTTCATCCTTATTAGTTTTCTTTAGAAAATTCCTTAAGACATTTTTATTTTATTTTTTTGAGCCTCACCCAGAAGGTCAGTGCTTATTTTCATTTGGATACAGAGTGAAGGTGGGTATGGGGTGATGTATGTCCAGTAAGCATAGATAGTTTTTGCTAACAAGTAAGTTTTCATCAACTCTTAGGTTGTTAACATTTTTTTTTTCTTTTACAAAATATAAAGCAAATGCAATGGTAGGACAAATGAAGAATGCCAGCTCAATTCTTATTGGGAACAATGCCGCTGAAGGCCACAAACAATCTGATTAAAACTGCATCCTGCTTCAGGCATAGAGATGGAAATTGCATCAGTCAGACCCCAGTGATTGCAAACCACAAAAACTGATTCTTGCTCATGCACGTAGAGAGAGAAAGGTATCAGTTAGCTGGGTGAGGAGAAGAAAAATGAGGAGGATTATTGGAAGGGTGGTGAGAAGACTAGAGCATCATGCTTCTGGAAAGATTAGACTTAAAGAATTTCTGTGGATCTTGATAATGATAACTACTCAGAATGAAATACTTCAACTAATGATTTCTTTCTCCCCTTATATCATGATTCTAAAGATTTAAAGTTGAAAGAGAATATCTGAATGAACTTGTTGAGTTCGGAGGTGGGGTATGGACGTAAGAGCCTCACCATTACTGTGCATCATAGAGGCAAATTATTCCTTATAGTACCCAAAGAAGAGAAGAAGAGGGAGTGGGTGCCGATCAAGTACAAACCAGAAAAATTTCTGTTATGGAAGATGATGAGTCCTTCCCAGCAATGATTCAATTATTTAGAAACATATTTTTTAAAAGTTTTATATAATTTTTATAACAATTTTTCAAGAATAAAGTGTCATTTTGAGTTAATGTAGAATGATGCATAATAAAACTTGCTGAATAAGCAATAATTTTTTAGCCATTTTTAGCCATGGTAAGAATAATAATTTATTTTACAATTCTGGCTTTGCTGCCAACCAGCTGTGTGACTTTGGGTCAATAACATTATTTTTCTGGATATCTAATTTCTTACCTACTTAAAATAAAAAAAAAAAAAGTTAGATGAAGATCTCTTTCAGCTATCAATTATAACATAAGGGTTGTCCCTGGACCACACTTGATTTTCAATCCTAACCCAAACTGATAAGATGAGTAGTTAATAGACATGCTTTCAACTTTTAGCCATAGTGAACTGGATTAGCTTCTCTTGGTTTACTCATCTTGTTCCAATAAAAAATGAAATTCCATAATTGTTCTTGGCAAACATCCAACAATATGCCTTTCTGTCCAGTTCTAATTAATAATGTGTGACTTGTTAAAAACAGGTTTTGTTCATTTGAAGGTTTTAATAGCACCCAATTTCAACCTAGTCCTCTTGGGAAAATATTTAGCATGCATTTAACTTGCTTGGCACATACAACTCATTAATTTGTCTGAAGTAAATTATTATATAAATCATAGACAAAATGTGAAAGTTGAAATAGTTCCAAAATTAAAGCTTGAGGGACTTTGTGCTTAGTTAGCCTCAAGTTTTTTAAAATTCCTATTTCTATTAAGTAAGTACACAGATTAATGTGTCATTTTCAGATGCGAAACTTGCATATAAAAATGGGTATTATTTACGTATTTTCAGAATTTGAAAGAGCTTTCAAATGTTATTTTTTAAAAATATGTCTAAATGACACAGATCAAATAATGATGACACACTAATATGAGGTGATGCCCCTCTTGCTAGCCCAACCTAGAAGTGCATGGAAGCAGGAGAGAGTTTGAGGAGTCAAAGTGAAATATTTGCCTAACAGACACAAAATATGCAATACTTTTTATTTTTGGTAGGATCGTTAATTTATTATAATAAAACTTGGGAAAAAGAAGCTGGTTATATTCTAGTGTAAAGTTGGAAACAATCCCCCAAAGTGGAAGAGGACCAAATGCAATGAGGTACCAAGACAGACTTTTAATTATGATGTCACCCAACTCCCTGCCTGGCACCAGCATTGACATGGGAAGATCATTGTCAAGCCAGTAATTAATACAAGATAGAAAAATAATAAAGTAAAATAATCTCTGCTTGAAGTTGAATGGTATGATAATGACATCTAGCCAAGGTGAGATGCAGATAACAGGAAGGGCAGGAAGACTGGCCAGCCACTGCCATTTACTGCTTCTCACTACCTCTTTTTCTAAACCTGAAGGTGAGAAAACTATATCCCAGTAAAATAATATTGGTAAAGGTAAGAAGAGTTTCCTGGTGTGGGAAAGTTTGTAAATGATCTCTACCTTGAGGCATTTTCATTCCCAAGGTCTAAGCATACAAGAGGCTGATTTAGCTACTTCTCCCCATACTCATCATCAGCCTAGTAGCTGATGTGTCTAAGGGAAAACTGACCATAGGGAAGCATAACAATTTATCTGAGGAAAGACAGTCAATCCAGAAGAAGACCAACACATTCAACAGCTTGCATGAGAAGAAGCAGAATTACTTGGCTGGATGGAGAAAGAATGTTTAAAAAAGAAACTATTTTCAAAGAAATAAAGATATTTGAATAGCAGTAATAAAAAATTTAAAATACTGGTATAAGATAAATAATAATTTGAACAAACAACTCAATGAATAGATTAAACAGCAGAAAGAAAATACCCAAAGAATAAATTAAAGAATTAAAAGATGAGACTTAGAAACTGTTAATAGCTCTGAGAAAGAAATCAGTAAAGGATTGAGAGATAGATAATGAAAATGGAGACTTAAGACAGAGGATAGAAAGTCTCAGCAGATGATGTATAATGGATTTTCCATAAGAGAGGAAAAATAATGAATAAATGGGAGGAAATAATTGAAGAAATACCCTATTTATTCAGATTAAAGGAAGCAAAGAAATTACTTCAAGAGAAATAGAATGTTATACACACACACCAAAAGAATGAACAGAATAATGTAAAACTAACAAAAAAAAAAAAAACAACCCTTAAAAACATTTTTATTATTTCAATCCCCTGCTGAAGCTTCCAGGACATTCACCACTGTCCATAAATCTAAATATAATCTAAATGTAAATCTAATTCTTAATGTAAATCTAATTCTAAATCAAAGGTATCCATATGTATGTACATACATGTATATTTACCTCAGGCTATTTTTATTCCACACAAAGTGAATAGCTGGATGCATTGCTCTAAGCTCTATCCTATCCAATGGCAGAATTTCCCCCATTTCTGTCCCTCAGGGCCGTCAAGGAGTGTGGCTATAATGGTACTAACAACAGTCCTTTTTTTTTTTTTTTTGGCTTTCAGCAACATTTTGAGCCAAGCCATCTATGTATCAAGTTCAACTTTCTTTCTTCTATTAACTGATTATAAGACCCTCCTTCCCTTATATGAAGTTAGTGTAAGAAGGAGACTGCAAGGGTAGTAAGTTGGAGCACTTAGGTGTCTGGACCACCAGTTTCTGTGGCTTGCTTCTGTTTGCTGTTGCAGCCCAGACTTGGTCTCAGATGTGTGTTCTGAGACCATCTGACAAAGGATTGCTGTCAGGCCCACTTAGTCCTATAACTTGGTCCTGACACTGCCAAGCTCATGATGGGCAGCTTGGCTGTATGGTCCCTTGATATCCCATGGCTAGGTGCTCCTGCCCTGCTGTAACCCAACAGCATTTCAGTCTTTATTTTTCACATGGTATATAATATTCTGCTATAGATGGCATGGCTGTACTTCAGAACCCTAAGGATACACTTTGTGATTTTCCTCCTGATGCTTGCCATAAACTCTACAAGGCATTTATTCTATCACAAGTACTTTTAATACCATGGGTTCTGCTTGTTTGCATGGCCCAAAAGGCAGGGATGTTTGCACCGTAGCTTACATTTGCTGCAAAGCCCATTCCTACTCTGTGCCCCAGTAATGGGAGATAGAAGATGTAGCAAACTGTCCTTTAATTTAGAAAGGATGTTTGCATATTCTCCAAACCAGCATGTTCCTAGAGTGTTTGATGTGGTATGTTCCTGTTTCCTCTACAGTACATGTGTCCTAACAAAACCTTAATATACATTTCTTTCTCATTCATCTGATTAACATGATATCATCAATAGAATGCACTATTATTAAATTTTGTAAAATGTTCACATGGTCCAAGTTCCTTCAGCCTTTCTTATGAGAGACAAGTGGTTGAGTTAGCAAAATGTTGCCCAACCTATATGAAGGCAAGCTGCTTCTGGTTTTGCTTCTGGTCCTGGTTCCCAATAAGTAAGGATAAAAAAGGATACATTTGCCAAATAGTTGGCTACACACCATATACTAACAAAGTTTTAATTTGTTTCATCCCCACATCTTTAACTGCAGCTACTACTTTGTAGAATTTGAAGTAATCTAGTATAATCTACCAATATCGGTCTATTTTTGTGTTAAGGACCAGACTATCCTTAGAAATATCATTAGAACCATTGCCTCTGCATCGTTTAGTTCTTTACGAGCAGCACTGATCTCTCCTAATGCCCAGAATGCAAACATAATTTTGCATTTAGTATTTTAACCAAGGTTGACAAGGATGGTGTTCAGTTTCCCTCTTAGCTTTCTATGCTCTGATAGTCTTAACTCACAGACCAGGAACCAATGCTTCAGTTCTACCATCTAGTAAGTATGTCCATTCAAATTCCTCTTTCAATGGCTGTAGAAATGACCACTGGGTGGATTCATGATATCAATGGCCCTAGCTAAACCTAGATCATATTCTGTTAGTCCCCACACATCCTCATTCTAACAAAGGCATAACTGTGTTTTCAATTTCCAATATCAGTATCAACTCAAATCCTGTATTTGACATTTTCAAATATCTTGGTATTCTTCTTTTCCCACTGTAGTTACCTGCATCAATGACCATGGTTTTCTCTGGAAAAAGACTAAGGAAATAATGATAATGTCCACTTATAATGGTGTTACAGAACCCTCTTCTTGAGAACTTGGCCTCTTCTTTAGCCATTGGGTTCTGGGCCTAAAATCTGGCAGCAAGGGATCATACTTTTTATTGGAGTGGATGTCCTCGGCTTTCTGATCAGCTGCCCATGAATTATTTTGATTGTATTGATTGAGCAAGAGCCTTGTAGGTTGTCCACCCATCTTGCTTATTGGGCACTGCATTCTGTATAATCATTCCCACATCTCTCTGTAGGTCAGCACTGCCCGTTTTCTGGCTGCCATTCAAACTTTGTTGCTTACTTCTATAATTGTAGCCAACTGTCTTCTCACAGTTAAACACCACCAGCTGGTATCTATTTCTTTGAGATCTCATTTCTCATTGATATGAGTTCTGTAACAGCATCTTCTACCACCAGATGGCAAGCTTCCCAGTGATGTTGGTGTTCCTCTAGTTAGTGTCTTCCTTAGAGCTTTGGAAAATTGTGTTTTCCAATGGAACGTTGTTGGATGGTAGGTTTCTTGGCTGTAAATATTTGAAAGCAATAAGTATTATTCTGTGCAATAGATTATTTCTATATCTTTCTTTCCCTTATTTGATATTTGCACAACTGACTTTAGCCAAAGGATCCTAAAAGAAAATTGAAAAGATTAGAAGGTGATTATCAACTTCAGAGTAGAATTCTTATTAATGCTAAACCCAAATACTTCTTATGAATTACTTTTGTGAGTTATTAAAATCTGTTCATTTATTCTATTAGGAAAAATAAAACTACTGACCCATTTTAGTCTTCCCACTAAAGAGTAAGATCATAATTGTTGGGATGTTTTATCTCTTGTTCACTTACCCCAAGGTTACAAAGGCTTCTTCTATCTTTTCTTCTAGAGGTTTTACAGTTTTTGATTTCATGTTTAGATTTATGATCCATACAGAGTTAATTTTTGTGCATGATATAATGTATGTATCAAATATTATTATTATATTTTTGCATATGGAGACCTAAGTACTACAGTATCACCTGTTGAAAAGGCAATTCTTTTCCACTGAATATTCTTCTCTTTTTTGTTGAAAATTGAATAACCATGTTATGTGAGGGTCTGTTTCTAGACTCCTTTTTTTTTCACATTGAGTTGTCTATCCTCATGCCAATATCACATTTTTAAAGCTTTTTATTCCTTGTATGCTTTTATTTCATTTTTTTACCTATTTCTCTGGCTAAAGTTTCTGAATAGTATTGACTAGAAGTGGTAAGAATAGACACCCTTGCCTTGTTCCTGATATTAGGGAGTAAGTTCAATCTTTCACAATAAAGAATGATATTAGATTTAAGTTCATTATATATTCCCCTTATTAAATTTAAAAAGTTTCTATTTCTAGTTTGCTGAGAGTTTTCTTTAATAAAGAATAGATATTAGACTTCATCAAATGATTTTTCTATATCTAGTGAGATGATCATATATTTTTTTCTTTTTTAGTCTGTTGATACAATGAATTTCACTGATTTGTTTTCAAGCATTAAACTAATCTTGTACTTTAGAGATAACTCCTCTTTGTCATGATATATTATCCTTCTAATATAACATTCAATTCAATTTACCAACATTTTATTAAGATTTTATTAGGAATTTTTGTATCTGTGCTCACTAGAGATATCAGTCTGTGGTGTTCTTTTTTTAATATCTTTGCTTGGTTCCGATATTAGAATAATACTTGCCTCATGAAAGAGATGGAAAGTTTTTCTCCCCTGCAATTGTCTGGCAGAATTTACATATAATTTATATTATTGCTTTCTTACAAATTTGATGGAGTTAATCAGTAAAGTTATCTGGGCCTGGAATATTCTTTTTGGTATGTTTTAACTTGAATTCAATTTTTTCAATAAATATAGAACTATTCAGATTATCTGAGAAGATTCAAATCACTCTTTAATATTACACATCTGATAGTCTTGCTTCTGAAGAAAATTGGAAAAAAAAGGAGAATTTTATAACATTAAAGACTTGTAAAAGATAGAGGAAAGAGAAGGTAAGAAGAACAGAATAGTTTATTGGAACAAGAAGTTTTAAAAGTTTACTTATGAATTATAGCAGTGAAAAGAAAGTATTTTAAGGTGTTTTCTTAATCTAAATACATCTTCATTTATAAGGTTTATTCTTATCAGACTTCATTAATTTATAAGTGTCATAAAGTTTATAGAGATGGATAGTTCATGGTAAGTAATGTATAATATTTTATACTGGCAGTGATATAATTGAGATAATATAGATGTCAAGAAATACAATTCATTTATTCATGCACTTATTCAAAAATCATTTACATATTCATCGATTCAGTATTTTAATGCATTCATAAACTATTTATTACCAAATATCATTTAATTAAGGTCTTTTATGTGCTAGGCACAATTTGAAGCCCTGTAAATTTAGCTGTGAACAGTCAAGGTCAGTGTAAGTAAACAAGTAAGAACATTTTGGATGACCATGGTGAATATTATGACAAAAATAAAGCCAGATGATGTAGATAAAAATGACCCAGGGCCTGCTTTAGATTGAAAGATCAGAAAAGTATTAATAAGGAGATAGAATTTAAGCTGACTACCCAATGACAAAAAGGAACTTGTCAAGGGCACATTTAAAGGGCAAATAATTTATGAGAAGGAAACAACTCATGAATAAAACAACCTAATGGGATGAGCTAGGCTGATCTGAGGATCTCTGAGGTCAGAGCAGCTGGAATAGACTGAGGGAAATGCAGTCAGTGGAAGATGAAGTAAGAGGAGTAGAAAGGATCTACTTATAAGGTACCTTAGGAATTTCATAGTGGGTGTCATGGGGAAAAGATCACCCTACAGGCTATGTGCAGACCAGACTGGAACAAGAGTAGAAATGAGGAGATCAGGTAAAAAGATGATGGTAGTTTGACAAGAGTGATGGTAGCAGAAGGGGAGATCAGTGAATAGGTATGCATTGTACTTGGGATGCAGATAGGACATGCTTTGGGGAAAGGTTGACAAGTTAGGAACATTTCCCTATAGTTGACTTGCAGACCTTTTGGCCTAAGCTACTGTGTGTGGTGCTTCCTAGTCCTGAGAAAGAAGATCTGAAGGAATGAAAATTAAGATATATTTTGTATATCTTAAGCTTGAAGTATCTAATTAATATCTCAGTGGAAATGTCAAAGTCATTTGCGTATATAAATTCAGAGTTTAGAAGGATGACATTCATTAACCCATTCACTCATTCCACAAAAATTTATTAAAAGATTATTATATTTTAGATAGCAGTGCTAATGATCGTGATGATAATACAAAGAAGAAGTAAAATTAGTCCTTATTTTAAAAAGTTTACCTTTTAGAGCAGGAGACAGACATATAAACACCTCCTTACTATACAGTATGATAAGTACTATAATAAAGAATAAACAGAGTGCTTATCAGATGATAGGACAATCTGCTTGAAAGAATTGGTAAAGAAATTGCTAAAATTTTAAAGTAGATAGTATTTTCTTTTTAGTAAAAAAGGATGCCAAATTACTAGAGTAAAAAATTTTTAAATAATCTTGTAAATGTACATGAGATCTCTGAAAGCTAAGCTTTCAATTACACCAGGAGTTACCCCCAAAGACAGAGGCAAGTAGAAGAATCAATGCACCACAATGGTAGAATATTTTGCATTTGTTGCATTTTGTCCAATCTATTTTATCACCTTTTCTGGACAACATACTATCCAATGAGTAATTCAATGGATATCAATTTCTCTCCATCTCCTTGAATATTGTGTAGGTAAATTTAAATTTTTCAAGGCATATTTTATTTTATTTATTTTTTAATTTTATTGTTGTTGTATTACATCCATCCCCTTTTTGCTCCCCTCTGTCAGGATATATTTTAAAAAATAGCAGTAAGTGCCCATGTTCTCCAGACAGTTTTGTGGCAACACATGTATACCCAATATTATTTTCAAATGCTTGCTGATGTTATCACTTACTCTACTTAATTAAGAGCTTTGGATCTCCACTGGCCCCTCTCTGGCGTTCTGCACCTTTCCCTCCTGCCGGGGCTCCTCTTTCTAGGCTGCAGCGATGAAGCCGCTGCTGGTTGTGGGTTGATCACTGGAAAGTGACTATTTTAAATGCAACAAAGAAGCCAAGATCTTTGTTAAGGTCACTGCTATAGCTGTCAAGAAACTGAACACTTCACTGCTATGAAGGAGGGCAAGCCAGCAAAGGAGAAGAGAGGCTGGTGGTAATAGAGCTCAGCTAAGAGGGCGTTATAATGTCAACGAATCCCTTGTGAAGCTATTGCTAAAGATATTAATGTTCTGTTTTAAATAGAAAAATAGCCAAGGATTCAAAGTGACATCAACAGGCCCAGGACCTGGTTATTAAAACCCAAATAACCACACCAAAATTCCAACAAAACCTCTTATCTCAAACAAGATCTTTTATATATTATACACATGATGTATAAAAGATATATAATCTGGCGGAAAAAAGATGGCGAGAGTAGAAAGCAGTGCTGATGGTGTTCTCGCGTACCAGAGTAGCTAGAGGACAAGATAGGGAGCGTGAGATATCTTCAGGACCCTAAGAATTGGAGCGGTCAGCATCTGGACACAGGGGAGCACAGCCCAGAAGCAGAGGAGACCAGCAGGACAGTAGCCCTCAGGTCCAGGCTCCATCTGGACCAGTCAGGGATTATTAAGGGTGAACAGCCATCTAAACCCTTTCTTCTTCTTCTTATTATCATTTTTATTTCTTTTTTCCTTTTGTATTTTTTTGTTTTGTTTGTTTTTTTTTGTTGTTGTTGTTTTTTGTTTTTTTGTTTGTTTGTTTGTTTTTGTTTTTGTTTTTTCTGCTAAAAGCCCACAGGCCCAGAATACAACCAGACAGCCCAAATAAAGGACACACCAAGAACAGCAAGTGGAGGAAATCTGGGAGACGGCAACATTGAACTCCACAAATCTCCTATCACAGAAGGGTGCTCAACTAAGGCAAGGAAGCAAAGCAGGCTAACCCAAGGAAAGAACAAAATTAAATAAATAAATAAAAAGCAAGCAAGAACAGACACCCAAAATGGGGAAAAAAAGAATTAGTCCATTACCAAAAGGAAAGGAAGAATCCCCAGAAAGAACACAAAATGAAACAGAGGCACCTGGAATATCAGATAAGGAATTCAAAAGAATGACGATAGAAAAGCTCAGTGAGCTCAGCCACATCAAAGAAAACTATAAACAACTCCAGGAGAACTACAAAGAACTCCAGGGAAATTACAAAGAACTCCAGGGAAATTACAAACAACTCCAGGGAAGTTACAAGGAACTTACTGAGAACTACAACAGCATGAAAAAGGACATGGAAACTATCAATAAGTGCCAGGAGAAAATGAAGAATACAATTTCTGAATTGAAGAATACAGTAGAAGGAATCAACAGTAGGCTAGAGGAAGCAGAGAACCGGATCAGCGAGTTGGAGGATAATGTAGACAAATACTCCAAGACAGTACAAGAGAATCAAAAAAGGCTGAATAAGACTGAAGAGGGGTTAAGAGAGCTGCAGGACAACATGAAACGTAACAACATCTGTATCATAAGGATACCAGAAGGAGAAGAGAAACAAGGAATGGAAAACCTGTTCAAAAAAGTCATGATAGAAAATTTCCCTAACATGATGAGTGAAAACATTAATCCAGTTCAGGAAGCACAGGGGGTCCCAATGAGGATCAACCTAAACAGACCAACACCAAGGCACATTATTATGAAAATGGCAAATTTCAAAGACAAAGAGAGAATCCTAAAAGCATCAAGAGAGAAAAGACAAATAACATACAAAGGGGCTCCAATAAGGCTATCAAATGATTATTCAACAGAAACAATTCAAGCCAGAAGGGAATGGCAAAAAGTATTTCAAGTCATGGTAAACAAAGGC